>JAODUE010023308.1:0-23247 GCA_027564755.1 Amblyopsis hoosieri | reverse complement strand
ACCTCTATTCACACCATGGTAAATCACACACACCTCTATTCACACCATGGTAAATCACACACACCTCTATTCACACCATGGTAAACACAAAATGTCCTCCATCCTCTCTCCCTGCAGAAGGCGGTGTGTGTCCTGTCAGAGTTGCTGCTGGGGGCTGAGGTCGTGGGCCAGGCGGCGGGCGTTATCGTGGTTACCAGTCAGCTAGATGTGACCTCCCAGCAGCACCTCTTCCTGCTGGGGCAGAACGGAGCTCACTTCATGGGCGTCATGCACCAGACGCACACCCAGATCGTCCTGCCTGACCTCAGCGCCCCACAGAGCCCCCCCTCGCTGCTCATCCAGGGCAGCCCGGACGGAGTGTGTCTGGCCAGGCAGCAGCTCATGGTAGGGAGTGCTGGATGGATGGATGGATGGAGGTGGTGGAAAACAATTGTTTAAGTGCTACTTCAATAGCCTATATTTATGATCCACTATGTGTTGGACTGTGATATTGGTGTGTGTGCATGTGTGTTGTATGTGCTGTGCGTGCGTTAATTGCACAGCCATATATTCAAACAGTATGATGGGTGGTGTTGAACTGCCGTTTTCATGTGCATTCACTTCTTTTGCTATTATTGTATTCTTGTATATAAAACATGAATTGCCCCATATAATCCAGAAACGATGTCACACCAGGCGTCAAATATGATTTATTGACTACACCCACTGACTTGGAGATGAAAATTAGCCTGTAGGCTAAAGGCTAAATCACACACATTAACATGGTCCCATGTTTATTGATGTGTAGTGTCCCATCCTCAATAAAATAAATATAAAGAAAATGATATAAAAAAAGGAACAGATTTCCAATAATATTTCACCCCTTTGAGACCCAAGACACTAACCAAACAACAGACTTTAGTTTTATGTCAGAGGACAATTTATTAAAAACGGCTAGCTGTTCTTTAAGGAATTCAAGGGTTGTTATCAACCCTAAATCCTTCCTTAGCTATTTTGCATGTACATTGTTATACTGCATGTGTACCTTTGTCTGTCTGTCTGTGTGTGTGTGTGTGTGTGTGTGTGTGTGTGTGTGTGTGTGTGTGTGTGTGTGTGTGTGTGTGTGTGTGTGTGTTTTCATGCACAGGACTGCCTCCCCGTATGTCTGATGTTTGACATGCGTGAGGAAGGGGAGGTGGACCTTCGTAAGCAGAATCAGATGATGCAAAGCCTGGGAGTCTTCATCAGCATCAAGCCCAAGGTCAAACAGACAGCCAAGGTAAGACTTCAAGGTCAACGGTTTGGTTGTTATATAACACAGTGAAATTAATGACATCCCCTAACCTTTACCCAACCTAGGCTCAAGATACACGCTAGTGTGTTTGACAGACTGAAAAGCTTGATTATAATTTAACATCCGGAGATTGTGCCGTGTAATTTCAGACTCAAGACGCAGAATTCAAACCAGTAGAATAGGCGTGGGTTTTAATGGCAGAATTGGATTTTGCTGCTTAACATCATCATTGCGGTTTCATTAATTCCGGATGAGATACTGTTGTGCGCTGAATGGTACCGTAACGCGTACCATAACACAAGGCTCTTGTATCAGTCTGTGGCGGTGAAAGGTCTGGAGAGGAACATCTCCAGCCTATACCAAGCCAGGAGGAGGCTCCTAGGCCTTGATGCCTGTGAGAACGCCAAGGCGATCGACGTGACCCCTGACCCCGTACCGGCCGGCGCAGGGCTCACCAACTACTGGCTGAGCATGCTACTGCAACAGCTCCGCCTTTCTGAGCAGGGTGAGTGTGTTTGTGTAGAGAGAGAGAGAGTGTGTATGTGTGTGTGTGAGATAGAATATATATTACCCCATTACACTATGAAACTCAATAATTCTGAAAAGCTACCATATAGCAGTATAGGAGCCATCAGTTCCACATTAAGGTAAAGCAGCTGTCCCCAGTAGAATTCCATTGAACCTCAACTCATTACCTGTCACTACCGTACCGAATACCTGTAAGCATCATTGATGATGATGGTAACTCATACTGTCTCCTTGCTAATGCTGCATTCACACGGAACACGGCAGACGGCAAACACTTTCTGGATGGCACGGTAAAAAAAATCCACCAGAATAGCAGTTTCTATGGTGATGTCACATTTTTTTACAAATAATTTCATAAAAATATATTCAATGCATTTATTTAGTGGCAAATGTTTTATGTAGTGTTCTAGTATTGTATCTAGTGTTCTAGTGTTGTTGCACCATTAATATTACCTTCTTATTGTCAATGATTTCTCCTTGTGTGAGGGAGCTACGAACATGCTGTGCCATGTAGCCGTCCTACTCTCGTACGTTAACACAATATGCGGTTTTCCACCTGCCGTGATCCATGTGAACGCAACATAATACTTGTACTCATTTTAGGTTGCTTTGGGAAAAAAGTGTCTGCTGACCTAATTGCAGCAGGCCTCAAACTAAAATTGTTCTGGTTATCCTTCTTGTCACTTGTCACTATGGTTTACCTTACTGTCCAGCGCTCTGTTTATCAGCACCAATACCATCAGTGGATGTGGTGAATGGATCGCACTGTCAGAACAAGCTCCGCCCCCCTGCTCCACCAGGCCTGGCCCCGCCCACTGAGGATGGGAGGGTGGGGCTGATGATGGCCACAGACAGCAGACCCTTAGAGAAGGTGTTTGATGATCCCAAGACATGCTTGCGTGTATGTTCATCGTGTATGTCACTTTGTAGTGTGATCGAAACTCACCGCTGTATTCTCTCTTCACCTTCAGATTCTTGAGAACGACGACCCGTCTGGACAATCGGAGGACGGGCTCGTGGTGATGACGTCATCAGAGGTGGCCGGGGCTGTGAGCAGCAGGGCGGGACTGATTGGTCGCAGGGGAAGTCTCCAGGGTCCTGAACTCACCCGCTTTTTCAACCAGGGCAGGAGACACTCGACAGGACAGGCCCTGGTACACCGGTGAGAGTATAAACACACACACAGTACACTTAGACCTGCATATTTTTTTACATAATGTACATAAAAATGCATGCATATATATTCTACACACACAAAAACACAAACACACACACACGCGCATGCACGCACACACACACACACACACACACACGCACACACACACATCTGCATGCCAAATAAATTGTCTCCTCTGTCAAATGACCTTATTAACACTTGGCTTTTCTATGAATGTCAATGCGGTCACTCTAGGTAGGGTCATAAGGTCATAGGGTCATTCTCAAGAACGCTTGCTAAATTCGAACTGAAACCAAAACACCAATCCCAAATCAATATTCAACACTGTAGGCTGCTCCCTCAGAAGCTCCGCCCCACACATTGGAAATACATTGAAAAGGCTAGTTTGTTGTTGTGCACGGTCTGCACCACTTTGTTTGTGTTCCTATTTATGCAGCCAGGTCTGTGTAGAAGTACCACATTATTCTTGCAGCACACATGGAGAACGGTAAGCTAGTAGACTGCAAGGAGGTATTTGAGGCATTAGCATATAGCATACAAATAGCATACAGTTACTCAATAAAACCTTTATTAGAACAGCTCAAGCGTAATAAAGAAATAGCACCCTCCTGCCTTGGAAACACTACTTCCCAAGAGGAACCAAACACTGGCAAGACAAATCTGAAAGATAAACACTGTACAGTACTGTATACTCAAATGTACACTGCACCAATGACATCACCTAGAACAAATTAGAGCCAATTACAATGCAGTTTCATCATCAGTCTTTGGTTCTTCTTTTTAGACACACAACCCCTACAGACAAGCTAAAAGTGAATCAGTCCATACATATTTCATTTAGCCTCGAGTATGTAGCAAGTGTAGGTGTGACATGCAAGCGTATGTGTTATTCCCGTGTGGCAGAGTGCTGATTGGAGAGACGGGGGGAAGCCGGATCGACAGAAGGAACAGCGGGAGGAGAGAAATGTCACTGGCACACGATGTTCTCACCGGCTCATGCAAGGTCGAGGTGAGGAAAAACAGGAAGTGACACTCTCGCTCCCAATGTGACTCGGCTATAAAGTTAATCTCTTTACCTAACTGTGGTTTTGCTCTCTTTTTCTCTAATGGGCCTTTTTTCACGGTGCTGCAGTCATTTAGGCAACATTTATGGTAAAAATAACTATTAGGCCTAAATTAATTTACAATTTAGCCTATTATATTTATTCTCAGGACTCTGTGGGTGTGTACAAACCCTGCTTGACTGAAGTCTCCTGACTGTCCTAGTGGTGCCTTTTAGGACAGGACAGCTTCTTTATGATTGGTTCATTTGAGTACACAGTTTTTGCATTATAACTGTCTCCAACATTTGCTATGTTTAATGGATAGACATGTAGCACTTCTTTCTCTCTATGAAAAAGGCCCATTGATTTAACTTTATTTTACTTTATGGTAAATGGTAAATGGTAAAGAAAACACGGTAAGCTTTAGGGTACTCGTAGAAGGATTTATGAATAGTAGCTCTCACTAAAGTGAATAAATAAGTGGAGAAACTTAAAAAACTGTGTAAAGTATAAGTAAGTAAATAAAGTATAAATAATCACTTCATGTAGAACACCGATGGTATTTTAACGATTTCCTTAAAGGATCCTTGGAATAATATGACGGCTTTAGATAGTAGACAACACTGAACACAGAAGAAACATAATATTTGCGTTGTCACGTTTGAGGGGTCACTTTGCCGAACCTTCTAGATTATATTCTGGGAATGGATTCATATGTTTATTTGTCTGCAGTATTATTTGTCAGCGCTTGCCCTCAAAGGTTACCACACACAGTTATCAAGTCCACTGCCATCATAACAGCACAAAGTGCCATATTGAGTATGTTCTTGCAGTATATGAGATTTACCCCATTGTCCCTAGAAGCCATGGCAAAAATGAATTTCATTCCTTGAATAATTTACCACCTCTATATCCTCTTTCTGGTTGTAGGATTATGACTATGAGCAGAAGAAACTTCTGGCTACCCAAGGTTAGTGCTGCTTAATCTTTTATTTATTTTTTTGCCCTAAGGGCTGTACAAAGACAAATGTATTAAACCATTCCCCCCCTTAGCTTTACAGATACGCCTCTCTTAGTGGACTTTAAGAGGGGATGGTGGCAGTCAGGCTTAGGTCTTGCACTGCAGTGAATCCGGGTACTAGTTCCAAATGTCCTGACTTTACTTATATGATATGATCACTTCTATTGTTTGCAGTGGTAAGGGAACGTGCATTATTTCATTTACCTGAAATGGAGTTACACGTTGATCCAGTGCCAGGGATTTTATAGAGAGGGGATCTATTTCAGCGCTGCACAACATCACAGGATGATGGAGATAAGTTTGAGGGTTGTACTTTTCCAAAGTTATAATTGAGTATAACTGGCACTCACCCACACCCACAAACTGGATTCACAGTTAGGCAGATGCCAAGCACATCACACACCGATTCTGCATGCATGCAAGCACACACACATACACGCACACGCACGCAATACAAGCTCACATACAGGCACGAGCTACAACCTCATCTATCATCTGGAATGAGCGATATTGTTGGGATCTGCAGCCAAACGGTCCTAAATTCCCTCCATGTTGCTTTATGGGATTATGAATTAGCAGCTTGAATGAGCCATCTGCTTCAAAGTCATTAAGATACCCATATGCCACCATATGAATGGGGACACGTGAACACGAACATGTGCCAGTGCACGTGCACGCGTGTGCGTGTGCGCAAGTGACTCCCCAACAGTTATAATCCTTATGGTATCGCACTCTTTGTCGAGTTTGTCACGTTCACACATGGATGCTATTTGCGCGCCAAGAGACTCCCAGGTTCATCTGTCATTTATCAGAGCTGGTTTTATCTGTCTTAATTTTCACAGTCTTGGCTTTAGTAGGCATGCTGCGTGCTAGTAATTACAGAGTACACACAGTATGAAGCTGAAATGATTCTGTCATCATTAAACGTAGCCTAGGGAATAGGCATAGCCTCTATAAGACAAACTCCAATGCTATGTAGTACAGTACAATGGTTTTGCGAAAAGCATCCAAATTGAACACTTATTCTGGAGTATTTGGTGGTAATTCTACTATCACGCCTGCGATATTTATCTCCAGAAGTTCACAGAAAGCACATTGTAATTATGTAATGTAAATGACTACTGTACTCCTCCACTTTAACCTACAGTATGCCTGTTTTTGCTTGTTTAGCTGTTTTGTAGTTGGTTGTCTTGTTTCTAATAGGCCTGGATGTTTATAGCTGTAATATAGTTGACATAGGATCAACAGAAATGGACTAATACAGTTGCTGAGTTGGCCATCATAACATTTACACAACCTAGATAATTGTATATAAACCTGGGCTGAAAAAAAGTACACGATGGTTAAGTTACCTCAAACGTAGCTTTCGGCTCCAATTTGCGGTGAAAGTGTTGTGACCCTACTAAGTCAGACTGTCATAGCAACCGCATTCACTGATGGAAGTGCGTATGTTTTCATGCTTGCCCTGCTTTCTTGCTGACAGTAGCCACATGCGCCTTCATCAGTATGCTTCATCAAACCTCGACAATGCTCCAATGTCTAAAAAACACAATCATTGAATATAAATACAGCTAAAACAATTCTATGTGAGAATGAATATTCATGCGTATACACACATATAATGCTGCCAGTTTGTTTTTTTCAGTTTGTTTATTGTTTCAGCCATGCAGAGAGACCCTGTGATGACAGAGGTTCGGACCCCTACGGACACATGGAGTGGCATGGGCTTTTCTAAGTCCATGCCTGCTGAGGCAGTCAAGGAAATGAGGAACATTAGCCGACGCAGCTATAAACCATACCTAAGCAACAGTACTGGTCAACAACAGGTATAAATGACCAGCAAAACACTGTATTATACATACAGTGGTGCCAACACATGGATACTGAATAGAATCCTGTTCCATAGGAATTTAACATTCATAGTTTTCTAGGAAACTATTATTTTGTTACTTCCACACAAATAGAATCCCTCTTATTCAAAGCAATTATGATTGCTGCTAATTTGAACACTTGCCAAGTCCTCAAACCACCTCCTCCTCAATCCACATCGAGCATTCCAATAGTTGCTGATCGCATTGAAAGCTTGCGGTAATCTCCTTGACTTTTAAACTCTACTAAAGTATTCTTAACAGCTCTCTAAATAGTCCCCAGACAGTGGCTGAAAGGCCAAAAGGTGGACCTCTCATGAATGACTGAGATGCTACTGTAGGTTTAGTACTGTGTGTGAGTGTGTGTGTGTGTGTGTGAGAGAGATAGAGCGGATGAGAGAGAGAGAGAGAGAGAGAGAGAGAGAGAGAGAGAGAGAGAGAGATTACATCTTTAATGCATTACTATCATTTGTATTTCTGCTCGCCTCTCTCCAGTCATGGACTAGTCAGGCCGGGAAAGAAAGAATGTGCAACGGCAGTGACTCTGACAACTGGAGGGACAGACGTAGCTCCACATCTTCATCCTCACCCGTTGCAGCCTCGTCCTCCTCATCCTCGCCCTCCTCGCCCCACTCCAACCTCTCGTCCTCAGCATCTTCCTTCCCGTTTGCCTCCTCCGTGAACAGAGGCCGCAGTGACAACAATTGTGAGTTTTCAATGTTCTTCCTGCAGACACATCAAACTAAATAGCCAAACTATTAGAGGAATAGTTGAATTCTTTGCTAATATAGATTAATATAATAACAGCAATAGAGAATAACAGCTAAAATATCTTCAGGTTAATAACTAAAATTAACGTGAAATTGTTTACAGTATGGAGTTCTTCCTGCAAATACATACGCAATAGAATAATATGCTACTGTAACTATTTAGCAAGGAATAATATTATTATTTCAAAGTAATCACGGTCTATACATAAAATATAATAAAAACTGAAATTAACGTGATTGTATTTATTTTTTATATAGGCCGTAAATCCACTTTACATACAATGCTTAGAGACAACAGAAAGGTGAAAGGGTGAAAAAACGCTGGACAGCGCCCATGGTTCGAACCTCGATGAACGAGACTGAAATTGATAGTTCAATTGAAGTAACCATTGAGCTACGCCAGCGCGGTAATGAAATGGAACTACTGCGCTTATGTTGCTTAACAACTTTTACATTACGGGAGCGATTTGCATTATTCCCTACACTAGATCGTCCGACGTATGGCCTCATTTGTGTTTAGATTAGCCTATTACCCTGTTATAAATATTTCTGTGTGGGTTGTAGCCTATTTTAGAATAAATCTGTTATCTGGAGTCTGGTTTAACGATTTGTTTTGCCGTCGTAGCCTACCCTGCGTTAAATATAACTTATCTTTCAAACGCGTGAGTTAGCAATACATTATGGATATCCTATACTTAACAGAATCATCCAAGACGACAAAAATGTGATAAAAAATAAAACGCTAGACAGCGCCCATGGTTCGAACCTAAGGGCCGCGGCCACTTCAGATGAGTTTGTCAGGGAAGTAACCATTGAGCTAAGCCAGCGCCGACAATGTAACAGAGCAAATATGGTTATGTAGCTCGCAGGCTAAGGGTGCGTTCAGTACCCTAACCGTTCTGAACGTTAAACGACATATTTCCTTGGAAACGTTTGTAGTGTTCTTAAAGTAGTTTCAGAGTGAGGTGTAGACTACGTGTAGCTGCCTGAGTGTATTATAGATTATTTGTTATAGGCTAAAATATGATAGGCTATGTCATCGCCACTATTTTAGTAGCCTACCAACTACCATTGTGGACTGGACATTCAACTGCGCTACTGTGACATAGATGGTTTAACCTTCTTGTGTATCTGTATCTATAGCAGTCATTTAACACAAACGATCGCTTTGTTGGACAATAAACGTGAAGAAAAATAAAACGCTAGACAGCGCCCATGGTTCGAACCTGTGAGCCACGGAACGTCAGATTAGTTGACAAGGAAGTAACCAATTGAACTACGCCAGCGCCGACAATTTTATAAAACAAAGGTATTTATATAACTCGATATTTGTTCTAGATCTATATGTCACATACTGTCAATACGAGAAACTGACACAGAACGATATACCCTATTGGTTAAAACCAACTGACTCAGTGATAGTGAAAAGAGAGGATTCTTTACCCTGAAGAACCGGACACATGTAGAAAAACTGAAATACTGATTATAATTTTAGTACTTACTTATTTTAGTAATACCTACTTTAGTAATATCTACATTTAGTATCATAATAACATTAATTTCCATTACTTTTAGATTACTTCACGCATAAACATTGTTCTTTGAAATGCAACCCAAAGCAACTACAGTGGTAGGCTACGTCAAATCTTTTAATTTTTGTGACCGCGTATGTTGTATTACAGGATATTTGTTATAGGCTAATGTGATAGGCTATATAATCGACACTATTTTAGTAGCCTACCATTGTGGAATGGACATTCAACTGCGTGACATATGTGGTTTAACCTTCTTGTGTATCTGTATCTAAAGCAGTCATTTAACATAAACGATCGCATTGTTGTTGTTAGCTATGTGAATGTTGTTCAATCAACCCACGGCCCAAACACCCCCCTGCCTCCGTATGTAGTAAGATGCTGATCCGGTTGACCGGTTCATTCCACACACTGCCGTTTGAGTTCATTGAACGTGCAGTAAACATACACCATAACGCAGGGTGAGCGATAGTGAAAAGAGAGGAGCTTGCTTATGCAGTATACTACTGTACAACTAGAATTTTTTTTAAAAACGCGGGTGTTATGTACATTACATGTATAGTCATACAGTATTTTAGAAGAATAAAGGACAATAAACGTGGAGAAAAATAAAACGATAGACAGCGCCCATGGTTCGGACCTGTGAGCCGCGGCACGTCATTTAGTTGACAAAGAAGTAACCAATTGAGAAACGACAGCGACAATATTATAGAACAAAGGCATTTATATAACTCGATATTTCTTCTAGACCTATATGTTACAGACTGTCAATACGCGAAACTGGCACAGAACGATCCATATTGGTTAAAACCAACGGACTCAGTGATAGTGAAAAAAGAGGATTATTTACTGTACAGTCAAAACACTATGGTGTGTATTTAGTGTACAACACGCCCAGGGTTGGGTTACATTTTAAATGTAATTAGTTACCAGAAAATTATAATCAGTAATGTAATTTTTGGATTATCTACATTTGGTAGCATCATCAAATTAATTTCCATTACTTTTAGATTACTTCACATATAAACATTGTTCTTTGAAATGCAACCCAAAGCAACTACAGTGGTAGGCTACGTCAAATCTTTCAATTTTTGTGACGTTTATGTTGCGGAGGGGATCAGATTAAAGTAGGATATAATTCAATTATTGATTGTTGTTAATGAAAGGTTAATAAGAGAATAGCCGATTGCTTTATGCATTTTTCTTCTGCAAACCTCCCTTTTATATTTGAAAGTAGTCCTAGAAGTAATCATATTTTTTTTAAAAACCTGTAATCTCATTCCACTCTTTTAGCTGGTAAATGTAATGGATTACAGTTAATGTTTTTTCGTAATCAGATTACAAGTAATGTATTACATGTAATCAGTTACTTCCCAACCCTGAATATGCCTAAGCATTAGACATATTCAATATACAACATAGGCTTAAACATAACGCTAACATTAACAATTATGCATAAACATAGCCTATTAGGTGTGGACAGTCAGTCAACATCTCTGATTGACATGACTGGAAGGCTGCAATCAAAATGCCTATTAAAATTAGTTAGCTACTGCATTTAAATACAGTAGGCTATTAGATACATTTTAAATAGAGTAGGCTATTAGAGACCTTTTATTTATAAATAAAAAGTCTACTATTTATGTATTAGGCTACTGTATTTGTTCACCTCTGACCCCTAGCTGAGTGCTTCTTGAGCAGCGGGAGCTACTTTGAGGGCATTTGCTTGAGCAGGAGGGCGTCAACCTGCAGCCAACGAAGCCCCTCCCCCCAAACCACAGATGACTTACCTGAGCTTCTCAGGCAGCTAGGTCTAGGCAAATACACGGACGTGTTTGAAGAGCAAGAGGTAGGCACACCTCATGCCCCTTGTAGCATCTATGTGGGAGGACACACACATAGGCACACAAAACTGGGCCCAGCACACATCCTCCCATGGCATCTTTCAATATTACGTTTGACTGACCATTACAAAACGTAGTTCATTCATACAACATGTTAGTTTCTATGTAATACACAATCTGATTAATTTCATTCAATATATAGTATATATGCCGTATATTTTCAAATTTGTGTTGCCCTATTATCCTAACTGTCCTGGAGGGGTGGAATCCTTCCTCTGAGGTCCCTTTCCCAGGTTTTTTCCTTTATAATCCCATGTGGATTTTAGAGATTTTTCCTTGCCTTGGGTGAGAAGCAGGTTAAGGGGTTGTTTGTTTCCATGTGAAGTTTGGGCTTGTGAAGCCCTTTGATACTGAAATGTGATTAAGGGCTATATACATAATATTGACTTGACTCACAGTGAGTACAATAATTACAGCATTGTGTTGTTTATAGAAGTGATAGGCTAGCTCTTTTGCTCTTAGTATTAGACTGAATGCAAGCTGCACCCTTTTCCACTAGATTGACTACCAGACATTCCTCACTCTCTCTGAGGACGACCTCAAAGAAGTTGGGGTGTCCACCTTTGGAGCCAGACGCAAGATGCTGTTGGCGATCTCAGGTAAGAGATCCTCATTCCCTGTCATAATGATGACAGCACATTGTGGCATGAACATCATTAGTACACTCACAGTCTACTTTATGTGTCATTATATTAAGATCTGAACAATAGCACAAGGAGACTCTCGGACACACCTGCTGTCAGACCCGGTTACCTTGAAGGCGGTGCCAGTGGTAGGCTTCCACTGATCATGGATGGTGAAGTCTCTGAACAGAGTAACCGCTGGTAGCTGTCACTCATCTTAGTCTCGCAGAGCCAGGCTTTACTCACGTAAAGTCTGGGACACAGTGCTGGCTAACCGCGTCAAGATCCGCCTACTTGATGGGAGAGGTATTTTGATTGACATCAACCAACTACGTAACTCAGTGACAAAGTCGGACGTTAAACTTACACAGAAGAATATGTTGAGAAACTTACCAACACAACTCTGGCTGATATCAGGTATTGTTCTGTTAGATAAGTAGGCTACTGTGCTTAAAGTACATGTAACAACTGATTTGAGTAAATAAAGCAGGCTACTGCACTAGCGTTGCACCGGAATTACACATACAGACTTCGTGAGTGACAATGCTACCAGCCAATGACAATCTACTACTCAATTTCGGAAAGCGCTGCCAAGCTTACACGGGATCTATGCATCAGACGTTCAGCACAGAGTTGCTTATGTGACGCAGTGCTAATGGCGGGAAGAGGTGGAGACTACTTCATCTGACCATTAGGAAATGACAAGTGTTTCCAGAACAAGCATGATACTTTGTTGTTTTACAGCCATAACCAAAACCATGACAATGAGGTCTTCCTTGTACCAGACCTTTGATTGATGTGAAACATAAAATGTTTAAAACGTTTTGTTTTATCCTCAGATTATGCACACTACATTTCATGTTGTTACAGTAAAGTGAACCAAGTTATATGCACTGTACATAGACAGTCACAAGAAATAGTGAAAGTGTATTATGTTATATATTATATATTGATACACTGTTCACATCAACTTTAAAATGCAAGGCAAAATTATTTAGACATAATAATGTCTGTATGTTTTAAATAGCCTTCCACAATAAACCTGCCACTAGGGGGCAATGATATTCCACAGTGTTCAGATGTTTGTCTCACATTTTCATTGAACCAAAATAATGCATTTGTTTCAGAAAAGAATACAGAGGCTAATGCATTAGGCTACATACAGTAGCTAGGTGGATAAACCTAGTCTCCCAATTAATTTTACATACACAAAAAATAAAAAAGCTGTTACACAAAATTAATTGGTGTGGAGGTAATGTGAAACTCATTTTAATATGGATTGGTTTTGCCTGATTGCACAACATATTACAATTAAATGTATCCAGGGTCACCAGCATTGAAAGCATTGGAACCATATGTGAGGCGTCTCCCTTGGATAATTTAGAACCACTCTTGGTAATTAGGTGTGATCACAAGCCTTTTTGGCTGAATTTCCAGAAATGTTAGTGAGAATGGCACAGTGTGTACATTTGCAAATTTGTAATACATTTATACATTTGTTGGTTATCGCACTCAAGTGTGTGGGCTACCAAATTGTTTTATTTTGACCATTTGCATGAGCAAATGTTGCTGTTGTGTGTGTGTGTGTGGGGGGGTGCATAATGTATATCAAGTGCCTACAGTACTTGTACAATGTGGCTGCAGTCAAGCATGACAGAGTTCAAAGGAAGAGGTGAGCTGTATCTGATAGCAGATAATTCCTACTGAATACCCCGTCTGCACCGATTAGGTTTCACATAGGTTTTTTTTTTTTTTTTGCCAAATATTAATGTGGATTCATCTTAATTCATTATTGTAGAATTGTGTACATTTGTGTCTAGCAGTAACTAAGTTTAAAGCTATAAAATCTGAATATCATATTATATAAAGCAGCGGCTTTCAAACTGTGCGTCAGGTAGGTCCCTGAGTTGGAGCGAGTGGGTCGTGAAATTTGCAAGCAGTCATTAAATGAATGAAGAGTGTCAATGAAAGGCTTTCGAGCTTTAATATCGTGTTGTTCCACACATTGGTCGTGAGTAAAGTTGCGACAAAATAGCCTACTCATGGACCTGCACCGAAGTGAAAAACATAACACCCCTTCTGGAGTGCTCTGCTCAAAAATATTTGGCACACACACAGGTATAGCATTAGCGAAAATGAAAATGATGTTACCGGTACTTGGTGTTTGGTAGGTCTCTAAATAGATTAATCCTCTCTAGGTGGGTCCTGGCACAAACAAAGTTTGGGAACACCTGAAATAAAGTATGCCATGTGGCAAGATTTTGTAGATTTTTTACTTAAATTGCACTAGATACAGTATTTTTAAGAGAATCACTGCTAAATGTATGGCTTATATAGCCTAATGGAAATTTCTCAGATTGAAACATATCCATTGAGGGCATATTACATATAACACACAAACACATGCACTATTCATTTGGGGTTAGTCTACATTGTAATGGGGATGTGAAATGGTAGGGTATTAACACCAATATCTTCCCAATGCCACATATCAAACAGTTTGCCATATAGGCTTTGTAGGAACATGTTCATTGTAAAGACAAATGTAACACAAATTACTAATACCACGCAAAAAAGCAATCCCTGGACTTAAAGGGGTAATCGGAGATTGTTTTGCAGCCATTGGAGAAACAACATTGTTCTGGATTCAACCGCAAGGATGTGAGCAACCCTCTTGCATGGGAAAACACAAAAACAAAACAAGCCAATTTGCAGTAGCAACTCGAGGTGTGTTTTGGAGGGTGCTATATACTGTACCCAGTGGAACAAAATGTCATATTGTCCCTTTAATTAAGCATATGGAGGAGGGGATGTCTGTCAAGGAAGTAATTTGTGGGGAAATAAAAGAAAAAAAATCTTACAGAGAAAGCAAGTGCCCCAGGGATAAACCTCAACCACATGTCACCTACTCCAAGATCAAAATGACACACTTGTCAGAGGAGGGAAGCAAACACGTTTCATGGAGTGAAATTAGCAGCATGTGTGCACACGTTTGCGTGTGTAGAGAGTGAGAGCACCAGTGCAGTACAAAAGTAAAGTGCGGTGTTTACAAGCGCTTTAAAGAAATGTACTCTCTGTAGCAAAACCAATGAATTAGTAATTTCAATGAAGTAATTTGTTGCTGATACACCTGGAGCTATTCACAGAACAACAACATAAGAAACTGCTAAGCCTAGAGGAAATTATATGTGCAGGTATTTTACATCTTGTCCTGTCCTTATCCCTAACAATTAATAAAAACAGTATTGAGTGTGGCATGCAAAGGCTACATGGCTTGACTCTATAGTCACATAATATGGTTGCTATTACTATGCAGAGCACCTGATATAGTTTAAGATTACTTTTGATCCGATTTAATAACTTTGAATGGCTGAGCTCGCTATTCTACATGTAGCTGGCAGGGGGTCAGCCACCCCTTATCCTGTGACTGCCAGTACAACAGCAGTTTCAAACTGCTTAGTGGGTCGTTCCAAACTAGCCGGCAGGGTCAGCTGTCTCGTTAGCCTTTTATACATCAAAAAATCTCATTACACTTTTGTGTTCTTTTCTAATAGTAGCCACTGCTCCATTTGCAAGGCTCCCAGTTTAAAACCAAAAGATAAGACCATGTGCCGTCTACTTCAATTCAGCAGCATTTCTAAAAGCTGCAAGCAACTGCTTTATCAAGGCTTTGAAAAGGTTGGAGAACTGATTGATGGCAATAAATCTTAGCCTTAGATTATTGACAATATTATTACACAATAGGAGTTGACATTTTCATTTTGTAAAATAACAAACAATAGGCTGTTTTCATGCAGAGATTCAGGAGACACAGCACCTTTACACGGTTTTGTAGTGTAGGAACTAAACCTGTATTCTTTCAGGGCCATTTTTAAGGGTGAAAGAACTTAGAAGTACTTCTGAGCAGCCCTGAAAAAAATCTGGGCTGGATTCTAATGCATATATAAAATATTTATTTCCAGACAATCTCTAAATTACTAGCCTGGTTCCACCCCGACTATTGCTCTCAGATCACTATCCTTTCACTGAGATTATAGTCTGGAAATAATGCTTGCATTATCTTTCGTACACACACCCTGCTGCGGTTCAATCAGGGTGGGTTAGTGAGATGTCCTTGAAGTCAAGCTGTTTCAAAATGGTGGTAGAGCTAGATGAGGTGATTAAAACCGTTGTAGCAACTAGCCGCCGATTGGTTCAGGACTTTGCAATAGTTTCTAAATTAACCAGAGGTCTATGCCAAGTAGGAGGAAACGACTGCGAACACTTCCCAATGGAGCGTGGCCAGGCTACTAAATTTACCCAATATTGTGCTTGTGAAAGTTTGTGCCAACAGAAAGTATACAGTATTATGAAAACTACTTAATGTATTTTTGCTTTGTCTGAACAATCAGTTATCTGCTAGCGTCCTTGGGTCCTGTGAAAGGCGCTATAAAAATGAGTTATTATTATTATTAGTGAATGTCCTGTTATAGTGAAACTCCTTAGGAGAGTGAAGATGGTTAATGTTCAAGGTATATAAAATACATTTATTTTCAGCAAATCTGTTAATTACACCAACATTGTGCTGGTGAAACTGTGCAAGACATAGTTGTAAAGATTTCTTATTCTAAAGCACTCTGCGGTGAGAGGAGAAAATAGTAAACCGAGCTAGAGGAATTTCTTTTCAACCACAAGTTTGACTTTTTCTCGTATAGAAATAAAAAGCTTGCAAACAACAACAGACCAGAGAGAAATTGACACATTTGTGGAAGGTTAAAAAGACACTCACGTTGCCTTTTTACTTACAAGTTCCAAAATTACAAATAAAAGGTTCACTTGTTGACATGGCAAATATTTCATTGTAAGCAATAACTGTACACACATTGGGAGGCATCTCCAGATTCATGTCTGCCAGCTCAGGAGAAGCTTCCACCTACTGTAGTGTCCACGCAGATCCGCATAGCAGCATCAAATCAACTGTCAAAAGGGCCGAGGCCTCTGTGATGAAGTAGGTTCAACAGACAGTGGGCAACCTTTGTCCATCTTCAAACAACCTAAGCCTGACCTAGACGTTGGTTGACACGGTAACAGAAACCATACTGTGTGTTCACATAACACGTGACCATTTTGAAACAATCAATCAAACACATTATTGGAAAATCAGGGAGAATTCCATATATAGTAGTACCATACATGCTATAAATACAGGTAAACCAGTCATTTGCAACTGGTTTGTCCCCCGAGGGATCAGGATCACGACTTGTATCTGGGCTGTACCCGACTCAGTATTTTGTCAGTTGGATTGGATCTGGCTCGATCAATACGATGATTTAGATCCTTTTTTACACATACCGGTGGGCTAGCTAGACTATCTGGCAACCAGAAAATCCCCTGGCGTGAGTGTCAGTGATGTATTTTGATCACATTAACAGTCAAATGCAACATGAGTCATATGAGCCTAGCCTAGAGCCGTATATGGCTAACTTGACAGGGTTAGTACCCAGGCTCCGCCCGACTATACTTTCAACTCAATTTATTTTGCTGAGATAATAGTCTGGAAATCATGACCACATGATTAGAGTTCGCGCAGCTGGCGGCTCAATCAGCGTGTGTTAGAGAGATGACGTTGAAGTCGAGCGTGTTTCAAAGTGGTGGTAGAACTAGATGAGGTAATCAAAACAATTGTAGAAACACCGATTGGCTCAGCATGGTCCAATAGTTTCAAAATGAACCAGAGGGCTACGCCAAGTAGGACGAAATGTCTGCGAACACCTCTCAATGGAGCGTGGCCAGACCTATTAATTTTTTTCAGTTTTGTTAAGTATCTGTGTGTTCTCTTATTGTAATGCACACTGAAACAATATAAAAAAAATAATAATAAAACGACTGAATTGAAGAATCTCAGTTGACTGAACGTTTATGATTCGACTCGTCAACTTTTAGCGGGCAGCCCCATTTGTAACTGTAGGCTACTCACTGTAAGAAGCTTTAGAATCATCTGCTAAATCACCGTATATACCCAGTCTAATACCAATATGATATCATAAAATGTGTTCAACTATCCACTCCACTGCACCCTTTATTAAAATGACTTAGTGTTACTACCGAAGATTGCAAAATAATGTAAAAAAAAATCTAAATTGAGAACCACTGCTCTAAGCCTGCTTCATGACAATGGTCTCTGGCAATTTGATCAGCCTTTTTGTGTTTCTCCATTGCTAACATGTTTATGAAGCAGCAGCTAGTCTCCTCCTGAGATTGAGAGAAGAACCACAGACACTATACAGCATCATAGCAACATACTACTGGAGCAGCCATTTTCCTTTTTTTTTTCTGTTGAACAATAGAGATAGCGCTGGCCTGGTAAATCTCTGTCTTACAGAAACACGATGGAAAACATGCATCAACAACAATAACAACAACAATTGGAAGAATTGGGGCAGTCTGGGACATTCAAGATAAATAAATAATTTACAATCCTCCACAAACAGAGAGTGAAAGCACACACAGAGGAGGCTGTTGCTGAAAGAAATCTAGAAAGAACAAACCCAATTCAGACCACAAAACATTAAAATGGACCACTGGTGGAAGGTCTGTCTGACCTCATAAACCGACCAAAGATAAATACAGTTAAGTAGCTCTCTGCAAATGCAGAGAGAGCAAGAAATGACAGCAGACAGGTATCACAATGTAATAGGGACTAGGGAGTAGTTGTCTGTTGAAATCGAACTATTGATAAAGACAACAGTTACTATTCATAGATACCATGTGACGTCACTGTAGGTTAGCGCCGCCATATTTGTGTCCTGTCAGCTATCCAACTACCATAGAACTATCAGAGACAACGAAGGAAGATTATCCATGAAACAAAATGTTCATACAGCATGCTCGGGTTATGCTTTGTTGTTTGACGTTTGCAGATTGTTAGGTTCAAAATACAGTTGGATGAGGTAATATGAATCCCTAAATCGCAACCAATCATTTCTTCCTGTCTCAATTACATGCGCTGCATTCCCCATCTAAAATAGTCAGAGTTGGGTACAAATATGGCGGCAGGTACATCGGAAGTGACGTCTTTGGCACCCATGAATAGAGAGACATTTGGCTGGACGACAGCCAAAAGTTCAAAAGATAGACCAATACCAAGGTGGACAGCTGGGGGCGGGACAAATCAGATCAGAGTTCTCAGAAGTCTCTGGATGGCCGAGGGCAAAGCAGAGAGTGGGGCGCAGCTACCAAATGTATCCCATCTCATCCTCTTTGTAATCTTCCTCCTGGTCCTCGTCATCCTCAATGGCTCCCCGGGGGTGGATGCGGACACCGCGCCTCTTCTTCTGCCCGCTGCGCACGCTGCGCGTGGGCTCCTCCTCCTGGTCGTCCAGGAGAATGACGGCTGCCCCGCCGCTGCCAAAGTCCCCCGAGGTCTCCTGTTCCTCATCTAATGGGAGAGGGACACGGGAGCACATACTATAATAAGCACATTAAACTAATGAAGAAGAAAAAAAAAACTATATGGAATGTTGTTTACAATATAAAGCTTCACGCCTGCTACATCTACTGGTACTATGGACATACTGTAGATGTTTCAGTGCCACTATTAGTGTCACACGATGTCATTGTGCTGTGTCCTGTAAAGTTACACTTTCTGGTGTTGTTGTAAAGCCCTCAGAACCTCAGAAGATGTATTCCCCAGCTCACTGAGTTGAAACATAACTGTGCCGAAAGGTAGGGAGGAGGATTTTGAGCCACTCGACATTCATGTGTGGTAGAGAATAGGGATATGTTACCGTCTGTGTTTCATGCTAAAACCACATTGCTGGTAGGGCTGGATGATTTGACCTAAAATAAAAATCACGACTAATCGTACCTTGATTACGATTAATTAATTATTTTTTTTAGCCTTTCTTTTGCTTTTGTTTGGGTTCTGCTCCATGATGCTTCCACTCAGCCGACTAGACGGACGGAGTTACGTGAATACACCACAGAACTATGTCAATGTCAAGTTTATTTATATAGCACTTTTAAAACGTAGTTGACCAAAGTGCTTCACAGGAGAAGGTATAAAAACTACAAATGCACAAAAATGAAGTTTCAAAGAAAGCAAATAACAAAAAGAAATACAACAACAACACATCAGGGGCCAAACTCAAGTAGGAGCAAAAGCCAGATTGAAAAAATTGGTTTTTAGCAACGACTTAAAAGAATATAAATTCTGTGCAGATGGAATATGCAATGGTTATTCCAGAGGATAGGGGCAGCCACTGCAAAGGTTCTGTCCCCATTAGTTGAGAGCCCTGGCTCTTGGGACATCCAGTAGGTTTAGTTGACCTCAGTAATCGTACTGAGGAACTGCGATGTAGGAGTTCAGACAGATAAGAGAGGAGCCATACCATTTAAAGATTTAAAAACAAGCAATAAACCCCTCAAATCAATCCTGACTTGACATCGCTTTATCTTAGAAGGCTTATCTGTAAAACACGCGTCCTCCTATATATGTTGCGCTTGATTGAACAGGATTTAAAAAAAAATCAAACAAAACGAAAAACCAAAATTAGGTTTGTTAGATGTTCTGAATTTCGGTTTGGATTCCTTTTCGGTTAATCGTGCAGCCCTAATCGCTGGTTTCAACCACCGGCATAATTCTACACACCCACTGGGTATAGTGTCTCTTTAAGCACTGTCAAGTGAGAACTCGTAACAAAAGACATCTGCCAGGAACCTTTCTTGCCCATTTTTCCCTTCACAATAAATGCATCCAGCCAGATTGACCATAGTGATAGTGAACTGTTTGTTGTCCTTTAGTTGTTTCATAATAGGAAGAATTACCATACACACTATCTGCCTGTTTCATTCACAGCTTGCAAGTTCTATTATCACTGTAATCAGGGCCATTGGTGGGCACTCAACACCATTAGAAAGCTGAAAGGGGATGTCTACACGCCATTTCACATGTAAACACAGAAGGAAAGATTTCATCAAGACAGGTGTCAAAAGCAACTCGATTTTGCGTATCAACGCATCTCTCCTGAGGACAATATGACAGCGAGCTTTGTCTACTGAAAGTGAAAGTCCGTATAACAATTATTCTCATTGTGATTTTTTTTTTTAAAGCAGGCAAAGTTTGAGATCATAAAGTCATTAAATCTTTTAGCATCATTAAATCACCACTTATAGAAAGATAACAGAGGCAGGCGTGAATCCCCTAAAGAAGATATGAATGGGGAATTTCTAGGCACCACAACATGTTGACAAGATAAGGGCTTTAAGGGCTCACTATTGTAACAATCAACAATCAACATTCAAGGTGGCGCCGCGCCAGTAATTGTAAGCTAATACACGTTTTGACATATTCAGTGAATGTCTCTGCACGGTCCACTGTAGCTTCCCGCTCTGTGTGTGCTGACAATATGAATACAGTGTTTCTACACAGCCTCTGTAAATATAGAGGGAACACAAACAAAGTGGTGCAGACCGCACCACACAACACTGACCCAGCCTTTAGCAATGCGTGTCCAAATTAAAAGGCGGGGCTTCTGAGGGAGCACCCTATGTCATTGAAGGGAGAATTGTGGCATCTTTGGCATTACTGACTCTACCTTTAATAACACTGTGGGTAGCATTAATACACATGCACTCTTTCTGACAAAGGTCTACATTGAAGCTCAGACTTATGCAGTCTACTCGATAACACCGACGGTGAGAGTATGCACCTTTCACCTGAAGCAATGTGCGACCACGACGTGTAAGAGGGAACTTTTGGAGGCGGTGTCACAAAAAGGCATACGTGTCCATTTGCCAAGTAAAGCGGGAGGTACAGTGTGAGAGTGCACAGTACTGAATGGGTGGTGTTACCTGACAAATGTGTGTGCCGCGTAAAAGCATGCTGTTGGAATTCTGTGCTCACAAGCCCAGCCATCGCTGGGCAGCAACATCAACAACAGCAAAAAAAAAAAAAAAACCTATGTTAAATGTGGTCTTACCGCAGTCGGGGCTGCCCTGTTTTCTAGAGCCAGCAATCTCGTTGCCGTATTTATCCACGCACCAACACTGACCAGTACCACCGTGGCACTGAGTGGGCCTGAAGTAGCCCTCCTCCGTACAGCGAGGGATGTACGCTGCTACGCCGAAAGAAATCAAAACAAAAGGCATTTCATACTAACCCTATTGACACAACAAGGGATGTTAGCCAGTTAGCCACAATGTAGCCTTTTCACATCCAGTGTCAAAGCAGGGTAAACGCAGCTGAAACTAATAACTCTTTTTATGGGTTAATTTGATTTAGTTTTGGCAGTAAAGAAGCACTAACAACGTATTGGTCTGTCTAAATCAAATGTAGCCATTATTCATTCTATAAAGATGGCTATGACACTTCTGGAGTCCTTATCATCTCAATTTCAGTAATAGTGGTAGCATATTAACACAGTTCCAGTTGTGTATTTTTGGACAGGACAAGCAATTGATTGATTTAATATCTTTATTTATTAATTTTTTTTATATGAGTGGCGCCTCTAACAAGAGATGCCCCAACTACAATAAAAACATCAAAAGGAGAAACACAATAAAGCCTTAAACGGCTTATTTCCATTGTGGTTCATTTTTAGGGTGCCAGCTATAGCTCACCTGCAATGCTCCTTCGTCGACCTTGGCTCTGATTAATCATTTTCTCATTCTGGCAAGGCAATCCTAGGGCACAGGACCACACACGCACACACACACACACACATCCGCATAAACCTATTTCATGGAATATAACTTAATATCTACCACTTGTCCTCAATTATATCCAACCTGGTCAACAGACTTAGGTGTGGCAAGCGATTGTAAGATAATATACTTTTGTCAACGTCAGCGGATATCTCCTGACGATCTGCTGTAGCTGCCTGTTGTGTGTATACTGTACACGAAGAGACACCTGATGCTTCTACACAGCCCTGGCTCTGTAAAGGGGAACGCAAACAAAGTGTCCCACTTGAGGGGCAAAGCTTCCGAGGGCGCATCCTTACTTGCGTCCTTAAATCCTTATACCACTTACTCCACCTTTAATGACAACAACAATAACAATGTAACAATACACATGTACTTTCTCTCTCCTTTCACTACTTTTTAGTTTTAAGAATGACAGTTGGTTTTGACAGACATGCATAGATGGCTAAACAACTGATTTAAGCGGGTGATGGCTGATTGGCTCAAATGTTTCTCCAAAATGTCAAATACTGTTGACACTCCCGTTGAACCAGGCTACATTTTACAACGATTCACTCGCCTTGCTGGTTTGCATTCACCCTCTGCCTGACAGTCCATCCCTTATGGGCCTGTGTAGACAGTGACAGTGGTGTTTACCCCACAGATCTGTCCTACTCTACAGCAAACCTTCCTCTATCCTGCATCTCTGTCCCTTTCTCCCCCCTACTCTAAGTGTCAATCTCTTTTTCAGCTTCTGAAAGCATGTAGTGCCAGTCAGTCAGTCTCTCTCTCTCTCTCTCTCTCTCTCTCTCTCTCTCTCTCTCTCTCTCTCTCAAGGTCTCTCGC
>JAODUE010023298.1:0-23249 GCA_027564755.1 Amblyopsis hoosieri | reverse complement strand
CTATAATTTCCACCTGTTGTCTGTTCCATTTGCACAACAGCATGTGAAATTGATTGTCAATCAGTGTTGCTTCCTGAATGGACAGTGTGATTGACTGTGTTGTTTAAGTGTTCCCTTTATTTTTTTGAGCAGTGTAATATTGATTATGATTTCTTCCATAATTGAGCAGCCCTATAATTCTTTTTTATTTTTTTTGTTAATTTAACCTAATAACATGGTATCTTTTTAACCAGGACCAAACCGAACTCTGACCAAGGCACTTACCCCGTTTCATGACTCGGTGGATAAAAACCCAGTGGTCCGGTCAGTTATACTCAAGCTGTTGTTGAAATACAGGTGAGTGTCTAGGAGAGCTTGCTTCTGAATGACTGCTGCTGTGTAGGACATGATCTCAATGTGGTGTTGTTCTTCTGAAGCTTTGATGAAGTGAAAGACTACCTGCAGAAGCACCTGACGGCAGTTGAAGAGAGCAAAATCGTGGAGGAGTCTGACAAAACAGAGCTCTACTCTTTGTACATTAATTGCCTTGAGGTAAATCATTTAAAAGCCCATCGTGTTATATTTAAAAACCTGAATAGAAGTTATTAAACTAAGTCTATTCAATTTTTTATTTATAGAAAAGGCTAAATAAGTACTTTATAAATATATACAATTGTATTGTCAGTATAATTCCATACCTTTTACATGACATATCACAATTCTATTTGAATGGAAATCTAAGGTACAGTGGTGCGTTTGTTGGTAGGGCTGTGCAATTAACCAAAAATATGATTTCGATTTCGGCTCCCAAAGATCACAAAAACAGCATAATTGAGAAAAAAGCGATTATTTTGCACATTACATTTAAAGGGTTAAACGCTGTTACCGCTGCATAGTGGAGTCGCGAGCGGCGTGATTGATTCAATGCGTTCAACAGTGGCGAAGTAGACATGTCCTCTTTTTGGGACCATAACAATTTGTCACCTTCACGACTCGCGCGTTGGCACAAAAAATGGACTGATTAATTACACACATTTCCGCGTTGACGTCTCGGTCTTCGGGATCCGTGGGTTAAATGTCGGTGTCGATAAAGGTGAGATCTAGAATCACACATTAATGTAAGCCTAAGAGTTTGTCAGGTACATGTAGCCTAATATTTAATGAAACCAGGTAAAACTGCAACGAAGGGACTTTTTTTATTTCACACCATGAAGCACATCACAATAGCTGCACTTGATAGGCCTACAGCCTTGTTATAAAATGAATTTCCCCGATTCCAAGACGGCGCAAAAAATGTTAAACGCTGCACTAGCTACAAAGCGCTTGTTAACGCAGAGATAGAAACGCATTCATAGATGCTGTTTCATCTGTTGGAAGCAGCACTGTGATGTGAAATGGCCAAAAGTTGAAAAATAATAAATAAGGATATCTATCTGCCATAATGACTGATATAAAATGTTAATATGATAATGATAAAGCTAATGGTAGGCTATTTGTCTTATAGACCAGGCTATATGTTTATGTATATTTAAGCATCATGGACACAGGACAGCAGTTAATTGATTTTATTTGAATTTGACATGTTGTGTATTAGCTTACTTTAAAGTTTAATAACATTTTCATGGTTGTGAAAGCATTTGTGAACAATTTCAACCCCACAGCGCCTTCTCACTATGGGTACCCATCAGCTCCGCTGCCATCCTGACCCCAGTGTCCCCTTTATTGAAAACCAAAATATTGTCACCCTAAATAAATTATAGTTATAGCAGCAATATTCACAACCTTTCTGCTTTGGATTTAATCAGGTACAACTACAATTATGTTGCTAAAAATAAAACATTTAACATTTCTGCGAGGTCCTGTTTGTGGTATCTGCTGACATTTAAAAACCAGTGCGAGTTCAGATGGAGGAAGGAGAGAAAAAGCATACTATTAATCGCGTTAAATAATCCTGATTTCAATATTGACCAAAATAATTGTAATTATGATTTTTTTTTTCCATAATTGAGCAGCCTTATGTGTTACTGTAAATGTGTAATTTCAAAGCTATGCAAATGTATTTTGAGTTGAGAAATGCATTAAGTGTAGTGTAGTATTCTCTGTTTTCAGTGTGAATCACATCCACCCCCTTCTCCACCCCCCTCCCCACTTGCATAGGATGCCATGTTTGAGAGGATGCAGTTCCATACTGTAGCAGAGCAACAGGCGTGCCTGCAGTGCGAAACGGCCTTCCTGACGGAGTATCTCCAGTCAGGCGCTGCCTCTGGTGACACGGCCACTGTGGAGTACCTGCAGCAGTTGGCCAGGGTGCGTGTGGGCTTGGACATGGCTGCCAACCTGATTGTGGAGCAACGGACAGCTGCAGAAGGTGTGTCATTTTCAACTAGTTTAATGTGCCACCTTTTCTAAATGCCTAAGTTCATACTGTTCTGGTTATTCAATTACTTCTTGTTGTTCAATATATCTGAGCTAAAGGGAAAGTAAAAGTAGTATAGTTGCCGGGAGTCACCCCTCCACCACCTTTAGGTTATGCAATGCATTACCAGAGCAACAGAGATTAGCTAAGGAAATATCCACCATATTGCAAGTTAATAACCTATGATAAACAAGATATTCCTATGAAATGTTAGCTTTATTTATTATATTTAATTTATCGTTTTGTCGTTCATGCCACTGTTTTGTCTGGCCTTCATAGATATTTATTTAAATTTGTTTTGCAATCTGCATTCTAACTCTATTTGCTTTCACTTTGCCCTCACAGAAGGAACCCAGGAGCTTGGCCAAAATGCGTCCACAGACTTCTTGACCAGTGTCATGGACCTCTTTAGGCGTAGCGGGAATGACTGGTATCGGGTTTACCTGATCCGCAAGATCTGTAGCCAGCAGGGAGTGGAGTTTGTCCAGAAACTTCTCAAAGTGGACAGCATGCACTGGCTCTTTCCTGACGAAATACTGCATCAGGTAAAGCAGCAGCACACCGTTCCAACATCATGTGCTCTATTCACAGTGGCATTGTACTAATTCTCCTCTAACCCTGAACCGGTCTACACCTAAAGTGTCAAGAAGACAGTCCCATAGACCAGTTCCTTGTGTGTGGGGAGGACTACAAGACTATTAGAGAGGCTGTGGCTGGAGCCATGATGGCCGGCAAGGTGGATGGATTGGAAGAAACCTGTGAGGTAAAGGTGCACATCACCTAACAGCGTTTACTGTGGGAGAGGATGCATATTATCATGGTATTGCAGTCTGTTTTCACTAGCTCCTCTGTGTGTGTGTGTGTGTTGTAGAAGTGTAAGTGTCCACCACAGCAGAAGGCAGTTTACCTCCTTCTGGCACTGTTCAGAGAAGTCACTTCTCTCTACAAAGGGACCAATGTTGCCTACCATCCCAAGCCTGAGGTGATTCTTATAACAAAGGCATAGTACGGCATAAGAAAGTCTTTTTTTTTTTTTTTTTTTTAGCATCAGTAGTAACATGCGTCTCCACTTAACTTTAGCAACGTGAAGCCTTGGTGGCCTTCATCCAGGCTTCCAAAGTGCTGACTCACCCGGAGGTAAAGACCTTTGCTGAGGCGCTGATAAGCAACCAACTGCAGCTGTTGACTGTTCAGCCTGGTGTCTCTGGTGCCCCGTGGGTGGTTCTAGAGCTGACTGTTCACCTGGCTGCGGTCTTGCTCTGCGGCACACAAGGGGTCCTAGCTCCACTCCAGCAGGTGGCGCTGTCACCTGCCAACATGCAGGTACAGTAGGTGAAAGGTTGTCTCTTTTTAAAGGAGCAAAGTAGCCTTTATTTCAAGTGAAATGAACGTGTGTCTGTTCTTATAGAGAGCCTTCCTGCCCACCATGCCAGAGGACATGTTGGCTGTGGCCCACCAAGCCATGGGACAACTGCAGTGGTACCGTAAGTAAAAACATTCATGTTGAACAGTCCATACAGTACATCTGAATATATCCATGTCTAAATAAAAACAAAATCTGTCTTATTAGATTGTCCAAATGGTCACCCGTGCACTATTGGTGAGGTCAGTAC
Organism: Amblyopsis hoosieri; assembly: GCA_027564755.1. Lineage (NCBI taxonomy): Eukaryota > Metazoa > Chordata > Actinopteri > Percopsiformes > Amblyopsidae > Amblyopsis > Amblyopsis hoosieri. Next base: position 19,241 of record JAODUE010023298.1, on the reverse strand, counting down.
AATTCAGTATTCTATTTGTAATGTCTTAAATGACTTATATCATCATTGTATGTACTATTGTCTAAAAATGTATTGTGTACTTTTTGTTGTTTTGTTTCATTCTCCATAGTATTAAAATACCATACAACGTATGGGATGGATAGAGATATGTGAGGTGTTTTAATTTTCCCTGTGTTTCTAGTGTGGCCAGCCCATGGAAAAAAGCCATTGTCTCGACTGTGGTGCTGAGATTGGGGGGGCCGATCACAGACCTGTCCAAGGATTTACAGTTTTTCAGATGCAGTAAGATTTAGCAAGAAAATGCTTGCTCTATTCTATTTTATTTTATACGACAGTTCTGTCTGAGTGAAGACAGAACTGTTGAAGAGGCATTCCAAGAGTTCTATTGTACAATGACAACCCTGTGATGCTTTGCTTCAAGTCTCATTCCCCCTTACATGTTGATATAGACTTAAAACTGTAGCTCCTTGCATACACCGTAACATCGAAAATATGGATGTCCTAATGTGAAATGGTTTTATTCTAGCCACTAGAGGGCAGTATTTACTGCAAGGGCAGTACAATGTAAAGGTACGGTAACACACATGCAAAATTAACACTGTTGAATCCGATCTTCCTTTCACCTCCCATTATAGCTTTGTGAATGCTTTGTTTATGCCCACATTGCTCACATTGAATGGAAGGGAACAGTATGCGAAAATTCTGCGATGTCAATTTTGCTCATGTGTGACCCTACCCTTAGGCTTGAGGTCACATGACTTCTAATTGGAGCATATAGAGTGAGTCACTAACTAAAACAAACAACTTGTTGACTGTCACCTTGGCACATTTCACTGTATGCTCAATGTTGGAAACATGCAGATTTATGTAAGGTTACCTTCCATGCCAAAGAATAAAGGACGGTGTTCGTGAAATAGTGTATATCATTGGCTTTATTCACCTTTGCCCTTAGTTAACGGACACTGGTCAACTATCATAGCTGACTGGGGTGGAAAACTGCAAAAAAATGAATCGCCAGCTTTCCAATATATTCCATATCATCGGTTGCAATTTTAACCCTGTTATGACCATTTCCGGTGCAACAAATGCGGCGTGTGAAAAGGGTTGTTGTCTGTAACCAGGGGCAACTGTGAGAGTAGCCTATGCACCTGGCTGCACAGACCGTATTTTGCACAGAGAAGAGACCCAGTCGCAGGACCCTATTTTCTGGCCTTACTGTTTCTTGTGTTTTAGTATGTTCATAATTGTGCATGGGACGTTTATGAAAATACGGGACAAATCTCATCTCGTGTTGATTGAAAATGAGATTTAAGATTCAAGCGTCAACTATGGGACGATTATGTCTTTTACGGGACGGGTGGCACAAATAGCTACAGTAGCTAGCATGTAGTCAGATGTTATGGACTTCTGAAGGTACTTTGTTAGAACAGCCCAATAATATTATTTAAACTACTTGATAAATGAATAGCATTCTTTATGGAGCTGCAAAATCAATATATTACTGTGTCTCATTATCGGGCCGTGTACCCTGACTATATTCGCTAACAACAGTCCTAGCATTCATGATATATTTTCAACAAGAGTACACTAACGATCCTGTCTGCTGTTCCCACAGAGGAGATCGCACCCAGCCAGGTCATATACTGGGTGATCCTAGTCGTAGAGACAGCCCAGACATGCTGGACACTAAGAACATTTCTCCTGTGCCCTTCAACCTCATCCGCATGCTCACCCACATGGCCATGCTACTTGGGGCCTGCAATCACCCGCAGGTACGTCTGAAGGTGTAATACAGTTTCCACATAATGCTGGCGAGATTTACCCTGCGTTCACACCGCCGACGTGTTCAGCTCGCAAAGAGGCACGTTCCAATTAATTTCGAAGGGACGCCAGCGTTTCTCGGCGACAGCGGGCGGAGCTAAGCTCGGCGACAAAGTCGCCCAGCGACAGATCAGAGTTGAGAACTTTTCAACTTTATGCAAATTTCCAGCGAGCCGTTGGTGATGGAGTTCAGCGACTACCAGTGGCAGGACAGATGTTCTCTGCATTTTCTAGCTGATGGCTAGCTTAAAATCCCTTGCTGTTAACTAGTGCCTGTTAGTGTATTTATACAAACATTTCCCTCCAAAATGTTTATTTCTTTTGAGAGAATGCACACTATTTGTGCGTTTGATTTGACAAATTTTACAGTAGACCTCAGTAGACTTCACGCCAGTTCTGGTTATCCCTGGTGTAATGCACGCCCACCCTGAGCTAGCGGTTTGGACACTAGAGCGGGCTTGGCAACAGCTCGTCAGCGATTGAGCGATAGTGTGTGCAACATCATCAATGGGATGGCCAACTTTGGATCTCTCACAATTGGTTGCAACATACTCTACTTTATATCTTAATATCCTCCCGGAACAGTAACCTTTAACTATGTAGCCACTCATTAGACTGACTCGCATCATAAATGACTTGCCAGACAGCAGTCTATTGCTTGGATTGTTATTGTTGGCCACAGTGACACGTGTTCCTCCTCTGTGTTTGCAGGTTATCTCTGCCATCATTAAGCCTCCAGTTGCAGACACAGCAGCCTTCCTGCTGGGTCACTTGCTCAAGGACGTAGGGCATCTGACCAGGTCCTTGGGCAAGGGGACCGACGACACGGTCACTGCAGTTCACATGCTCATACACAGCTTCCTGGAGCCCAACCAGCCACAACAGTGTAAGCATGTCACTCATTTTGTTAACTTAAATCTGCATTATAGCAACCTTGCTCACGGCAGACTTTCAGAGGTACAGTCTCCATTTTGTGTCACGCCCCCCCACACCCATACTGCAAAAAATGCCCCATCAAATATTAGTGCAAATATATTAGTTATGAGCTTGATTATGCTTAAAACAATCAAATGTGGCTGCCAGTGCAGTAAGTGAAATTCACTTGATAAGATGTCTTACATTAAGTGCACATTAAGCCATTTATATTAGAAACAAGTCCAACTAGATTTTAAATCTAAAAACAAGATTATCACACTAAATTAGATAATAGTTTTTGCAGAGTAGCTAGCATAGTTCTCTACCCCTCCCCTTTACAGATCTCATCCAGTAGGCTCACATGTATTCTGGTCACATGCTTTGGCGCATGTTTGTAATTCAAAACAAACTGAGCTAGGGGCCGTATCTGATCTGGGAAGTGAAGTGGGGCACTTTTCATTGCTATTAGTAAGCCCAAGCCCCATTGAAGTCAACCATGGGAACCTTTGCATGTGTTGATCCACGTGTCTGCGTTCTGAGACAATAAGTAGTATTGTTTCCGCCTGATGCCTGCTACCTTGGTTACAGAGCCTCCATATCAAACGATGTTATAAACGTATCAACCTTTAACAAACCTGCAAATATTTTCTTTCAGGGCCTGTTCCCTACGACATCGGGCTTTCTACTAAGGACTTCAGAAATGGCTGGGAGTTGACCGTGAGCAACACCATCCTCACGCCTCAACTGAAGGTACAATTATGTAACCCCTCCAATCTGCTGTGCTTTTGTCCTGCCTTGCCTATGTGATTTACACAGGTGAGGCAAACATTAACACAACTCACCCAACTTCCTCAGCACTTAGACAGGCAGCTAAAGGAAGTCAATAAATCAATCCGGACGGATTCCCGGGTGTCCGCCAATCCCGTCGTCAAGATGATATTCGGGGATCCTTGTCTCTTCCTGGCCTCGCTGCCTCAGGGCTCTGTGATCCACGGCTCTGCGGTATGGAGCTGCAGGGAGAAGGTTTCTCTGCTGAGCCTGGGCCACATCGTGGAGCAGAACGACGGCAAAGACACCCTGCCTGTGCTCTGGAGGTTTCTGCATCGGGTAAGGACATGGAACTCACAGGTGCCCGTGCCTACTGTGCCATACCTGGCACAAAGCGGTTGGCTCTTAGCCATGGCGACCTGCACCTGGCTTTCAGCAATCTTCGGGAAGCTATTTTCAAATGAATGCGTCATAGGCACAGTATGGGTAACTGTGCACGCACAATGCCTGATCTACACCAGCATTTTAAGGATATATTTTAAGACTAAATGGGGGGAAAAGGCATAATTTATATGGAAACTAAAAACATGGAAAATTGCCTACCTTATTTGAACAAATAGCTTTCCATCAATGTCTACATGACCCTTTGATGTAGACGTCATTGCTGGCTATTAGTGTGTGTTTTACTTCTAGCTTTTTTTTTATATGTATTCATTTGTACACTTTTGTGTTTTGGTCAAATGCTAGTACTCAACAGTGCATTTTCATACCCATTACCTTTTCAGGAGGCTGAGGTGCGATTGGTGAAGTTCCTACCTGAAATCCTCACACTCCAACGAGATCTGGTTAAGAAGTTCCAGAATGTTACTGATCTGACTTTTTCCACTATTGGCGAGTTCCTCGAACATCAGAAAGCAGGTAGCCTACTAGACATATGTTCACACTGGTTCTCACACTGTGCTGTGGTTGTTTTACAACTCAACATTCCACTCAGTCAACCAATACAGTACTGTAGACGGCTATTTACCCTGAAAATATTCTGTATACATGTTGGTGGTGGGGATGCTACATCAGAATCATTTCCATGCATTTTTCTTTGAATCATTGATTTGTTTATCTATGTCTTTATTTTGCTTAGCCTCATTTAAAGCCCGATATGAGAGATTAATCAAAATCTTCCTGAAAACATGGAATCAACTCCGTGTCTCCTTGGCAACAAATGGTAAAACAGCAACAGAAAAAAATATGTTAGACATACTAGTATAATTAAAATGTTAATGACTTGTTATGAACCTGTGTCGCTTCAGGCGAGATTAAGATCCAAGCCGAGTTCTGCCGAGAGGACCTGGACATGACCAGCGACTTCAAGGTGCTGTTGCCACGGCGACAAGGCCAGGGCCTGTGCTCTACTGCCCTGGTCAGCTATCTCATTGCCTTGCACAACGACCTCATCTACTGTGTGGATAAATACACAGGAGAGGAGACCAGGTGGGGGCGCTGTTGCCACATGAAGCATGCCTGTACATGTCTGCTGGTTTACCTGTGTGAAGTATGTTTCAGTTAGTGGGAACGTCATGGATTGAGATAGCGGCTGTGGCACTGCCTGAGCAGGACACTTACATTATGAAGTCATAGCTAGGTGGAAAATTAGCCTGGTGTAACCAGACCCAAAGTACCCAAAGAGCCTGTCCACGCTCCATTGGCCGGGGTTAACAGCTGTTTCCTCCTACTGTGCGTAGACCTCTGGTTAAAATTGAAACTATTGCACAGCACGGAACCGATCGGCACTGCTACACCTGTTCTGATCACCTCATCTAGCTCTACAGTCATCAACGTCATCGCACTTAGCCACGCTGGTTTGTCCGCCGGCAGGGCGGCTGTGAAAACGCTAACACAAACGGGGTGTCCAGTCTACTCAGTGAAAATAATCTGGCTGAGAGCAATAGTAGGGCAGAGCCAGCCTCAAATAGAGTAAACGGAACCCTGAGCACTTCGGGATACTTTAACTTTGAAGTCACAGGATAGGAAAAAAATAATAAAAAAGACAGATGGAGTTAGCGCAGAGACGAGGATGCGCACGTAGGTCATTCTCCGTAGGCTAACTCCTCCCTTGCTCCCGCCCCAGCTATAAAGTGAGCCCCGCCGACCTGACCGACCTGCACGTCATTCACTACGAGCTGGAGAGAGACGTGATGCCGCTGGTGCTGGCTAACGCCCAGTACAGCATGGAGCGGGGCCAGGAGACGCTGCACGAGTACGACCTGCCTAAGATCCAGCAGCAGATCCTTACCCGCTTCCTGCAGGGCAAGCCTCTCATCACCCTGCATGTGAGGGCAACGGGGGAATGCGTGTGTGTGTGTGCGTGTGTGTGTGTGTGCGTGCGTGCGTGCGCGCGTGTCGATGCGCCGGTACTTAACACCCCTTGCCGTCTCTCCCCACACCTGCAGGGCATTCCAACGCTGGTGAACAGACACGACCGAAACTACGAGATCATCCTCAAGGATGTCAAGGAGAAGGTCATTCAGGTAAGCTGTGCTATCTTAATGAACTGTTTATTAGTCAAGTAAAATGGCTAGTAGCAATAGCTACTAGCACCCGCACACGTTATAGAAAATAACAGTTACAAAGAGATGCAAGGGCTTATTGACTTTTGTGAAATATTGAACATATTTTCTACGTTAAACATCTGAGACATCTGAAGAAAACAACAGTCAACAGGATGTCCACAAACCATCGATTTACACCTTGCCCTCTTCCCTGCCCTGTCAACAGGAGCCCCTTCAGTCCCTGACCCAGTCTGCCCTGATGGGGGCGCTGCAGGCCTACAGCGAGGTATGTGAGGCCCTGTCCACGGTGGAGGTTGCCCTGGGCTTCCTGGCCATGACTGGCGGGGAGCCCGGTATGCAGCTGTCCTGCTACCTGGAGGAGGTGCTGCAGATGGGAGACCAGACGGCCACTCACATCCTCAAGGTCAGCCTGTCTGAGATGGGTGTTTCTTTATTGTTATCGCAGGGTTTTGTTACTGTGCTTCTGTTATTGTGGTTTGTTATGTCGTTAACGCTCGTCCCCGCAGTGTGGGAGCGCGCTGCACAATTTCAACACGAGAGAGATATTTTGCAAGCATATGTGCTGGCCGATTGTCATTGTTGTTCCTTAACACACACACACACACTCTCTCCTTAATTGCAATATAGCCCCCCACATGTACCAGCCATCTCCCTTTGAGTGGTACATTGTCTTAGTAGCTGCTTTAAAAGAATACTTGAAAGTGCCTGCAGTTGATTGGATCTGTCTTTCAGTGTTGTTTTCACGTTGCTTTCGCTGTCTGCACACCTCAACCACACCAGTACGATGCCGATTGGTCAGCACGTGTTACCATTAGGAAATAATGTCGTCCATCTTTTTCTGCCTTGTCTCCTTCCCTACAGGCTCTGAGCATGTGCTGTTTGAGACACTGTGTCGCACTGTGGCAGCTCCTGATCGCACTCAAGTCAGAGAACATGCTTCGCCTCAAGCGAGTAAGGCAGCATGCAATGTTGGCACAACATACAGAAACACATCAGTAGTTGAGCTTCTTACTGGATGTTTCTTAACATGTGGTCTCCCCTGGGTGGAAGCTGTGGATTCTAGTTGGTTCATATTATCCAATGAAATTGTGTGCGTGTGTGTGTGAACACTGTAAATAAATATTAAAAGGTTATTAACACTAGAACAACCACGGGGTAAAACTGTTTTAATAATAAATTGAAGTCCCCCACTCTTTGACTTTTCCTAAAATGGTGTTATGTTGCATTCCATATTGTTAAATATAGTCAAGATAAATCCAGATTAAAAACACGGGCATTTAAAACCTATAACCGCCACACCATGTCAAATGTACCCGTTATCAAAATGTATTTTCGCCAGGTTTCTTATTTTTGCGCAGCCGCCTTCTACACATAATGTGTTGCTAGGTGACGGTACACAAGTGTATGATCGAAATCTACATCATTCATAACAGTAGATGCTCACAGGGTCAGCTGGCCACACACAATGCGTAACATTTGAAGAAACAGCTTTTATGTCTGTCTGATGTTGCAGTCAGCAAGTGTACACTGGTTGAAGCGCACAGCGTGTAGCCTACGGAGCATCCTCGAGTGTGACACTTGACACGAGTTGAATGCGCTTCAATTTGAGGGTTGTATGCTGGGGAAATAACACTGAGATGGAAAGTTTATGGTTCGAGCAATGGCTCAATACATTTCTCATCTCAACGCTGTCGAGTAACCGATTTCGGGAGACCCTGAATTCCTTTCTGCTTATGATAAGGAGGAGACGATGTGCGATGCGGGTACACAACGGACACGTTTGCGATCATGACCGAAGTGTGGGGGAGATTCATACAAAACTGCATTTTATGCTACAGACGCTACTGGCGTGGATGAACAGCTGTTCCCGACTACAGCAAAGTGCCGCTAGCATTAGCTTAAGTTAGCCTCTTTGATCTTGTGATGCTTTCGTGAATAGCCTATATTTACGTTTTGTGTTCTTAAAGATGCCCCTTTAGACCTTAATTATAAAACTAGATCACCAAAACACAGACAATTAAACAAACTAATTTTAGAGGACAATCAATACAATGACACATGTACACATGTACAATGTACATTTTGGAACTAGAAACACAGCATCTAGGCGCACGGGTACATTTTACCCGTTGGCGGTTTTAGGTATACAGAGATTCTTGGCGGTACTAGTGTTAATAAAGTACATTCTGATGTCATCTAATCATGAAATGAATAAATGACACCCTGCCTGTGTTCCTCAGGATCCATTTGTGGGGATATCAGGGGTGTACAAGCAGGCCCTGGATGAGGAGGAGCGCAGGCTGCTGATTGGCTTCTTTTCCAGGAGCAGTGCTGAACCCTTCTTCCTGGAGATGCACGAGTTCCTGCTGCTGGTCCTGAAAGACCCCAGCGCACCTGAAACCTTCAAGCCTGACTGGGGGTGAGAGAGTGCTCAGCATCAATGTTGTTTGTGTGCATTTTATGCACAGTATGGGTAAGAGTTAAATGTGTTTAACTGAGACATTGATTGAATTACAGTTGAAGCTGCATTCTGTTCACAGGTAGTGTATTAAGTCTAGACGGTCCACCTTACCTGTAAGCATCATTAAGCAAGATGCCTACCCCTTACCTGCTGCTTAATACTTAATACGTAATTGTGCATTCTGTAAATATTTTGGAAACAAATGTCTGCTCAAGCTAAATGACCAAATATTCACCATGTTCATTGTATGCTCTGTCTCGTAGCTTGAAAGTCACACTGGTGTCTCACATGGAGCGCAAAAACTTGGACATTCCCCCTGATGTTGAGGAGTTCTTCCCTGAGCAGATCTGCCTGTCTCAGTATGTTGAAGCGTGGAAGTTCACTGTGGCCTTCAAGCAGGAACGCAATCAGCGATGATAACAAAGTCAAACTCTAAAGTATTGTTGCCTTTTTAATTTTCTATCATGAGACAATGTTTACAATATTAATGATAAATCAAATACGTTTGTATTTGTATTGATAAACATTCTACTCAATCTGCCCATCTGGCTATTTTAAGAAACATGCAATTTAAAGTGCCACAGTAGTTTATCTGGGCACTTATTGCTATAGAGTTCAATTTCAGGTTGTTGAAATACATTTGTTAGCTTTTTCTTAAAACTCAGGTACAGTGGAAAACTTTAACAAATTAATAACTTGAGAAACATATTTCATAGCCAACTATATCTTTCTCCATTCAAAAGCTGCTTTGTCAGTGACATTCTTAAGATTGTTTCATTCCTCATCTTGCGTTCACTCCTTGTTAAAGTAGAAATTACAAAGTTGCACATTGTGTCTAGTTTATTTTATCTTTTTTTTACATTAAAAAACAAAAGTTTTTCATATATTTCTGTACTGTTCATTGTGTGGGGGGGGGAATAAAGTAATGCACGCGATATAGTAAACTCTATGGTGTATTACTGAATATTTCACACAACATGAAGTTTGTGTACAACTGCTTAGGCACATCAGCATGGAGTATACAAGGCTACTTTTAATTATTTAGGCACAAACCAATGAACAGCAAGTCTCGTACACAGACCTGCTCACAGCAGGGTTGTTGACTTGTTACATCACTACCCAAATGGAAAAGGAATGATTGAGTGCTCAGGAAATGCCTGCCGGCCCCAGGTTACGTGACTTTGTGACCCTCTGCTGGTGGGAGCTCAATGTGTTTCTGATCAGGGTGATGGACTTGATAAGGACAGAGCCACGTAGCTGCACCGTTCCCTAATTCGATTTCCTCTATTTCCAAAGCAGTGTTTAGCATAACAATGTCAAATGGAAGCGCAGATCCTCTAAAAGTAAACCATCCTAGCGGCCACCCCCTGGGCTGTCCACCAAAGTCCTGTTAGCAGAACAGGCAGTCAATGTAAGCAATAGCTGGAGCCACAGGATTGGAGGACTTCCAAATTCCATTGAAATGTCAAGGAATAAGAGGATTTTTCTTCAGAAATAACAACCCATGCAGTGAACAATTAAAGTGCCTTACTAGTAAACATACGTTAGAAAATCAAGCATCGCTCTGAGGCATTTCTGCGCTAGTCTGCCCATCAAAATGAGAAGATGAAAAAGCAGTAACTTCTTTTGACACCTTTGAGGGAAATGCTTTGTCCCAACTTGTCATTGCTGCTCAGTAGCAAACAACTACACTTTGGGACTAGATTAAGTACTTATTGGACAGAAATCTTGACCGCTTGTGTCTGTGAAACAAGCATCAGTGAGCAAGTTTAATCCTCTCTCCCTCCTATGACCTCAAAAAACCCACTATGTTGATAGCTCACAGAACACAAAAGGCAAAGCTGGTCCACTGTGCAGTAGACTTTCCTTTGTCAGATAGATCAAAAGGAATTGAAGGCAAAACATGCACACTGCAGTACATAGCCCATAATATTCATTGTTGAAGGACAATTGACATTGTGTGCTGATAATGATTACTGTATATGTACAAAGAAGAACAAAGCCCTTGTTTTGCAAGAACATACAGCTCTGGGATAAATGAAGATCGCTGCATCAGGTTCTGTGATTTTACAATTTATTAAATTATTCTCTATTATTTCACTGTATATTTAAATATACATTATCTTTTAGAAATGTGCAGTGGTCTTCTATTTATTTCTAGAGATGTTAGACATATTAGTTGTACGTATAACATATTAGCTGGGTTGGGAAGTAATTGATTACATGTAATCAGTTACTTGTAACTAATTACAAAAAAACTAACTAATCCACTACAGTTACCAGCTAATATAGTGAAATCAGATAACAGGTATTACTCCTTTATTAGATTATTACTAAGTAAAATGCAATAACACAATTGGCCTCTTAACCTTTTAATGTCAATAAATAATTTAAATTAAATCATACTTTAATCTGATTCCATGAGCAACATAAACTGTCACAAAAAAACAATGTTATATCGTGAAGTAATCTAAAAGTAATGGAAAGTATTTATGTTTAGATTCTGTTACTAAATTTAGGTAATCCAAAAATGATATTACTGATTTATAATTATAGTCTGGTAACTAAACTGTAACGGATTACATTTATAAAGTAGACCTACAGTAACTTACCCAACCCTGCATATTAGTAAATATTTGACATATTGAAGGTGATAGTTTTTCCTCTAAACTGCAGCCAAGATCTATATTTTTGCCATGGAATTTTATTTAGCAAACTAGCTCTAACTCTTAATATTACGGTCACACTGGTTGCTATCTTTTTCAACAAAACATAATCAAGGGCCATACTATCTTTTTTTAATTTTTTTATAAACACTTCAATCTCACCTTTGAATTGTCACTGTTCCTCACTCTATAGAGGAGCTTCCTGTTAGCCCTTTGAAAACAACCTCAGATATGATCAGATTTATGCCTCAGGAATCTGACGTCATGCACCTCGGCTGACGCCAGCCTGGTGCTTGCAACCAGAAGTAAGCTGACATTTTAATGACCGAGGTATGAAACTGGTACCGAGAAAAATCCCCTGTAGTCCCCAATAACCTAAACCAAAAAGGCTACTGTATATGCTATGGGGAATTACATGTGCTTTACTGGCAACCTGGGTAAATGTTTTCTTAAATTTAGCCCTTCAGGGTGCTGCTGTTATTGCGTTATTATCAAATTAGTGTATTTTAATTACTGCGTCATCAGAAATGTATGTGCCAGTGGGTCAGGTAGGGGTGAGAAAAGTGACTGTGTGCTTAATCTCATGTTGCACAGTCGAGAAGGGAAAATAAAAGAACAACACAGAATCCAATGCGAATGATTGCCCCACATCTGTGAATTATATCCACTAATAGTGTGGACTCCTTCATGTGCTCGACACTTGTGTTGCCCTCCAAAACACACGGAAGAACTTAAGAATGTGGTTGCCATATTGTTCTATTAGATATTTGAAGAGAAAATACAATTACTAGTTAAGTGGGAACATACCACAGGGGATTACAAGGGCACTGCATTTCATGTTTTCTATGCAAAAGACATGGAAGCATGAAAACATTTGAATTGGTTTAGATTATATAGGCCTAGTTAGATTTGCTTTGAAATTTCAATCTATTGAAATTCTTTATTTTTTATATTTATGTTATTTCTGGTGTTAAGTTGTTGTACAACTTTGAAATACAAATAGTTAAAACTGTCTGTGTGCTTCTGTTTTCCATGTAGCAACCACTTATTTCTGCAGCGGAGGACTGATAAGTGTATATATTGCTGTATTAAAAAATCCTGACATTCGCAGAAACCCAAGGACCTTTCTCGATGAGAGGTGACGGAGCCAAGAAATCCCAACACAGAATTACCAGTTTCATTATCAAGGTTTGAATTTCAACACCAAACTGTCTGCAACAGGCATTGCTCCACAGCAATAATACCACATATTGAATTGGATTGTTATGGTAAGGTGAGATGGTGTTTGAGAAGCCTAGAAATATGTCTAGCATTTCCCAAATAACAATACGAATCGGGATGGACAGAACTGTGGTGTCAGCTGCTGTGTTCCATTTACCAAGAGAAAAACCCCTGCTGCTCTGCGGGACTCTAGTTTTGAGAAAGCCACGGATGCTGGACACAATTGTTGGGGCCAAAACCCTTCTCCCCCTCATTGCACATCTGTCATGATTGTGTTTTACTTGAAGGAGACTGCTTCGGAACACTAAGTCTCAAGGCCGGACTTCTTGTGTGTGCTGAAAGCTGACTTCTGTCGTATAGAATACTGGTCTGCATGGTGACTGACCAGATAATTTCAATGGCTTCAATCTAGCAAGGCATTCTATTTGAAAACATTGTTTTAGGTGATTACCGTATGCGGCTCTTCTTCTGTTCTATCATGTTGTATGAAAGACAACATTATACATTTGTATTAGGCTCCAAGTTGATGTTTTTAATGTTACAGCTAGTGAAGTGTTTCTCTTCAATCTTTTTCTGCTCTGTTGAGTCCTGTTCTATTACATTCAGTTATTTTCCATCTTATTCTATCCTGTCCTGTTGTGCAAGATTCTATTCTGTTCGGTTCCTCGGAGGGAAGCCTGGCCATCAGCATTTGTGCATGGTGCATTCTCCCAGCACCCTGTCCTATAACCTCAGCCACCACTATACGTATACCTTCCCCATGATGGTTCCACCCTCAACTGCTGGCTGAGCTCCTCCAAGCAGCTGCTCCTAATTCCTCAGTCATTCTGAAGATCTTCAGCTGTTCCCACTTTCCCAAGAGTTCCTGTGTAAGGGATTAACACTTTAGTTCTGCTGCCTGTGGCCGCCATTGGCCATACACAACACAATGCAGAGGGAGGGAGAAGGGCCCAATCTGTAGGTTTGGATACCATAATTTCCCCCCCTCCCCCCTCAAAACAATATATGTATATATAAAAATATATATTTTTTTATGGACAGGAGAGTAGCCACATTCCCAACAACATACAAGGGGGCTAAAGTCAGGACTCTTGTGGCCAATTCATGTGGGAAAGTTATTCCCCATGCTCCGTGAAACACAATTTGAGCCTGCTAAATCCTAGCATTATCGATTGAGTTGTATACAGTACACAATCCTGGTCCTGGAGATCTGCTGCCCTGCATGTTGTAGATGTCTCCCTGATTCAATTGAATGGGTCGTTATCAGGCTTCTGCAGAGATTGATAATTAATTGATGTTGCAGCTGGGAGACATCTAAAACATGCAGGGCAGTGGGTCCCCAGGACCACGGTTTGACCCCCCTGAAGCACAGTAAATAAACAATTCTGTGCAAGCTAGCCAATGTCTTATCTTTTTAAAGTATATATTATTTAGGTCAAATATTAAAAAATGTACAAGAAATGTACATTAAGACCTGTGTCTTCACTAGAGACACTACATTGCCTGTTAGTAAAGAAACATGCTTCCTGGTATGCAGAAATGAGTGTTGATGCAATTATGGACCCCTTTTTGTCTTCCTCTCTTTTCTTTATTTAATCCATCCATCTTCCTCCTTTCTTCCTGTCATTTCCTGTTATCTGATGGCCTATTGGTTGTGAATAGATAATGGCCGTGCGAGAGAGGCTCTGTTTACCGTGGATACTCAAGGATTACAGTGATTACTACTGGTGCCAGAGTCGTAAGAGGCCAGAGGAGCCTCAGCCTGTCACAGTCTATGGAGGTGCCGACAGTTCTGCTGTACAAGACTGGAAAAGTTGGATTATGGTTTGTGTTTTCAGCACCTGGGTGATGAGAGACTAATTAGAAAAAAAAAGGGAGAGGAACGGGACAATGCCAAAAACCTGAGGGTGGGGGGGTTTGAGGTTATGGTATAACGAGTGAGGTGCTGTCTGAGGCATCAGTTACTCTGTAACCGCTCAGGTTGTTTTTACTAAGCTTGGTTCAAAGAGGGAGTCGCCTTCTTCATACACACCCGTCATGGCTTAGGTTCCTGTCATTGAGAGACACGGTTCCTTGTCTGTCCTGCCTTTTCTCCTCTGGTCGGCCGGTGTTCTGTTACATGCAGTTCTCTTGTTGGCCCTAGCACGAGCACACAACACTTTCTCTGACTGCACTTGATAATAATCCTCAATTATTATTCCGTGGATACAGATTCAGTGGTTGTGAAATGGCCTTGAGCTCCCGTCTGGGGCCTTGACGTTTTTGGCTCCTGCCTGGTCCCTCGACAGTTCATCAGCTGTACTCCAGGGCAAAGGGGCAAAATAAACAGCGTCCCTATTAAGATCTTTGTTGCTTGTGTATTTGTCCTCACAATGAGTGTATTTGTTGCAAAGGCGAGACCGCACACCAAGTGTTTCACGTGTTGCGGTTCACAGTTCAAATAAATAAAGCCGACTCAACGCGATCCCCAGTTAAGTGTGTTAAGCCCATAACCAGGCAATGTCAGAGAAATGACTTGAGATGACTTCACAATGCCATAACCTGGGTCCAACACAAAATCTGCAGGTATGAGACATGCTAATGTTTACCAAGGAGGCCATAATACCATAATGCCAATGAATAATAACCATTGCGGAAGTGGCGCTGTCAGATTGTTGGATTTGTGTTCAGATGAGCGGTCTAGAAGCAGAAAGGAATCTCAATTGAGTTCCACTACTGGGAAAACAAGCTTTCAGCACTTTTTTCTGTCTCGCTCAAGTGGAATTCTGTTGTGGATTAAGCAAGGGACAGGGCATTAGGTTGAGATGGGAATCACACATGGTGGTTGTCCTACAGTATAGTATATCAGTCCTATGACCTCTCAAAAGCTATATTCCAACCTAATAATATAATCTAATATAGTGTCTGAAGTACTGTACGTACTGTAGACTGACAACATTGACAGATCAAAATACCGTACATTTGAGTCTGTCTACAATGATGTAATGTATTTAAAGGGATACCTTAAATCCATGCGCTGTTAACAAAGTGACACAACTATGCAGAATATAACATATGGGAGCCCCTTAACCTGTGGCCCATAGCTTCACCCTGTGGCACCCCATATATCTTGCGGTCATCCATCTCCTTCAGCCTGGCCTGCCAACATCTAGAGCTCTTATTGGATATCAGATGGTGATTTGTTGGTTGTCCTGGTTATTAGAGATGGCACAGAGAGAATTAAGGATTTTTCTAGTAAGTAGATGGAAATAATGAGGGGAAATAATGGCGGCCAGCACTCCCCTTAACCCCCCCCACACACACACACACACACACACTTCTTTAACCTGTAGCACACATACAGAGATCTGTGTCCAATACTGTTTTTATTGGCGCGACCCAGTTTTGGGCGAGTCAGCATTACCCAGCGATGCCCAAGAACGACATGCGTGTCATTTCCTGCCAGGGGCAATCATGTGCTTATTACTGCTGTTAACTGGCAGCCCACTCATGTTCTGCCTCCGATTTCCAAAATGAAACATGTATATTTTTCTTTTGTCGACAGCTGCGATATTTCCAGGGCAAATCAAGATTGTGGTCCAAGACGTTTTTGGGTCTGTTTTTTTTTTATTTTTTTTATTTTAAGTTGAAAGTTTGAGTTTATAATGAACTGTATGAAATGTCGAAGTCAGCTCATTTATAAATATGCTCAAGAAGTACCCTTGGCTTTGAAACATTGTGTGTTTACTCTACCTTGTAATGTCCCCTGTGATGGATTTCTAAACTGTATACATGAAACCTGCACAAACAAGACCAACTAATTGCAAGCCATCTTGAATTACATGATATTTAGCTGGTTTCACACAGTGATAACAGGAAGGTCACATGTAATTTAAAGTTATTAATGAGCATTTTGACTAAAATGGATGAGTAAGTCCATTCCTACTGTAACCCGTCTTTCCACAGCTCACAAAGTAGTAGCTAGTTTCCTCTGTTAAAATACTCTTTTATGTATTTCCTCCAGATATGTTTAAGATTATTTGTAGCGTTTCATTATTGAACTGAGGCCAGAACACACAATGTTTTAATGTGCAATATTGTTTTTCTTGGCAGACCAAACTTATATCTATAGCAGTTACTGGCCTGTTGGGGTCACTGTTTACTCAAATATGTCATTATTATTGGGGTAGATTTGATTCACAATTGAACTTTAAACATTTTCACAAAACGGAACTTTGAACAGGTTGATCCTCTTTTTGCTAGTGGCTTTCAAATGTATTTTATAAATACTGGCAATCATTGCCAATTCTCATGGCCAGCATCAGTCACATGGCTTTTAATCAGACACGGCGCCACAATGTATTTAAAACAAACGTAGCATAGAGTTTAGAAAGGACGCTCCGAACCACACGTTCCCAGCTCAAACTCAAGCTAAATGAATTCATTGGCAACCTATTGCAGTATGCCTTACTAAGCTAAGCCTTCCAAAAACAACAAAAGAGGAAACATAACGACTAAAAGGAAATAAAGAAAGGGGACTGACACAAAAAAGGGACCTTGATGTTGGCTGGAAGGAGTGAGCGTCTCTCTCAGGGCACCCCACAGCTGAGCATCAGTATTCCATGGTCATCGGATAGCTGGCTTGGCTGACAGCACAGCCAGCAGTGTATAGGCTCCTGGCCAACAAAGCACTAATGGCAGAATTATAGGCCCGAAACAGCTGGTCTCATCAACAAATAGAGCAGATCGTTACGCCTTTTCACTTTCCATGAATTTGAAGATGATGATAATGAGGACAAGAGGGATAATTATGAGGATGGTTGGAGAGGTTATTATGTGGAAACCGTTGCCTGGCCTGTATGTGTGTCTGCATCTATATCTATATTGTGAGAGGGAGGGTGTGCTGCTTTCTTTACTTGTGATGTAGCCTGAGAACAGCTCAGAGATGTCAGACCACACTCCGGCCGTTTATACAGGGGAGTATAGGGGTCGCGTTAAGCTCTTGACCTCGGGGTCTTTCTCAAGGACCTCCCTTGCTTGCTTTGGGTCAGTAAGACTTCCCTGAGGAGCTCTGGCATGGATAACATGAATGAGGTCATAGCAACAGCTGATGTTGTAGAGCGAGGTGCGGCAATGTGAAGGCTCTCCAGCATTCCTGGTGTCAAAAAAGTGGTATGAACTGGTACAAAGTTGACATACAGTACTGGGCTGAAAGAACAGTGTTTCTCCCAGGTGGAGTGGTTAGTTCTGACAATCATCAAGAAGCTAGTCTGAGGTGGAGCCTGTATTTAACTGCTGCACTACATACTACCATACACATGCAATAGAATCAACTTGTATACTGTAGCTATGGTATAAGGTGCGCAAAACACCAGAACATTTCAAATTCTATTGACAATATCTGAGTGTTAAAGTTTTTTCAGCACCATATAATAAACTGTTTTTAAATGCTTATTTTGCTTCTGGCTTATCAGAGGTGCATTGGACAGTCCTACAGTATATGACAGAACTAGAAAGTACTGCTCGCATTAACAAAGGTTGAGTTAGTTGCTTCTCCTGAGAAGGCTAAAAAACAGCCTAGCTAGATTCAGCCTAACACAGATGTGCCGCGCATCCACTACACATTATCTGAGTGGAAGGTTATCTGGTGGGCGGAAACATGTGTGATTCAGCCTCATTGGTGTCTTTACACTCCCTGACTAATTCACTGGCCGTTATCAGTGGTGGCTGTGCTCTTGGCAGCTGCACTAGCTAAGTGGCTACTCTTTGTCTTGAGCCGGAGGCCCTGGACGAGGGTGGGTTGATAACAAGCTGGGATGATTTCCAGCCAAGCAGATAGCACTTGGGGAAGAGAGAGGTTGTCTTCTGTCAGTAGGACACAAAATAGGCTACCCAAGATCAACAGTTCAGGTGGGAGGACTGCTACCCTTTGTTTCAAGGCCAATGGATATTATCATACTTATTATTATCATGCTTATTATATTATTATATTATCATGTTTATTTAGTGTGTTCAGTGGCTGCTGCTGTACAAACTGGGCTGGAGACCATGGGGGACTAACTTAAAGTATTTTAAAAATTTTATATTCATGTCCTTACAATGTTAATGATATTTAGTAAAGGTCTGAATGGGAAACTGCGGTGGTTGGCAACTGATGTAAAGTGCTCTAAACATAAGTATTTTTTTAAGGTTGCAATTGTTGTTTTTTGACACATTTACTGAAATTGGATGAACCCACCACAAACACCATCAACACGCACGCATGCACACACAAAACATACACAAACAAACACATTTGAGATTGGCCAGAAACAAGCAACATATCACCAACATGACGCTTGGACACGTGGAGAACTCAGCATCTCTGAATCATCCCTGGCTCGTGTCAAACCCTGACACCAGACCACAACCAGGTCAAAGACATTTATCTCTGCTGTACTACGTTATACCTTAGATGACCTAAGAGACAACATAACGTCACATCAATCTGGTGACGGCTCAGGATCCGAGAGACGAAGAACGTTTACAAAAAAAAGAAAATCAAATATGCAGTTAATAATTTCCGTTTGAACTTGCAGAGTTCCCGCCATTGTGGCTGCATTACATCACGGCTTGATGACTTTAGCATGCGGCCTCCGTTCACCCCTGCCGGAATCATTCCATCTATAGTCCCGGGCCCAGGTTAGCACACAATGAGGGATCAGAGTCCATGCCAGAGAGGTGTTTAACACACCCTCTCCCCCACTTCAGAGCATGAGCAGCTATTTAGTAGAGAGAGAGAGAGAGAGAGAGAGAGAGAGAGAGAGAGAGAGAGAGAGAGAGAGAGAGAGAGAGAGAGAGAGA
>JAODUE010023287.1:0-23251 GCA_027564755.1 Amblyopsis hoosieri | reverse complement strand
GTCCTGTATCAGTTGCTGGCAGATCAAAAGGTAAAATGCGCAACTTGCCTTGTCGCCGTTTTCTTTCTTAAAATGAGACCACACTTTTGACCGTTAAGCGAGATCCATCTTTCACACTGTCTATGTACATGTATGCTAGCTTCTGAAATACACTGCAGCGATGACGCGTACAGCGTGATAGGCAGATGGCTACACATCAGCTATAGCTATTTCTAATAATTAAATCGCATTTTGGAACCGATAAGCAGAACCAAAATATTATTTATTTTAAAGCTACTCGGTTCTTGACATTTTGTTTTCGGTTCCAACTTGGAACCGAGTTTCGGTACCCAACCCTAACTAGGTGGGGATATGATATCTCCACACTGGCCTGGGAACACCTTAGGATCCCCCAGTCAGAGCTTGCTAATGTGGCTCAGGAAAGAGAGGTTTGGGGTCCCCTGCTGGAGCTGCTGCCCCCGCGACCCGATTCCGGATAAGCGGATGAAGATGGATGGATGGACATTTCCCATGTATGTTTCACGTTTGTTTGAAACTAAGGAAATTAATTAAAAATAAGCCTTATTGTGTCATGGAAATTGAACTCCCCTTTATACTGTGTCTGTGCTGGGCTAGGGCTAGAATAAATCATGGTCACCCCAACTCGGAAACTCTGGTGGCCTAAGTACATCAGAATAACTGACTTGCTTTTTTTGTTTTAATATATAGTTTTTCATAAATGTGTTATTCCCAATAGTGTTTTTATCTTCGTTTCATAGATTTTCTCTTGGTTGCGCTGCTTCCAATAGTGTGTACTGTGTTTATGTTAAAGCTTTAAGCCAATCCTATTTCATCCATCATGTGTTGCCATGTCAAAGAAATCTACCTTGAGACCTTCATAATCAACAGTGTGGACACCTGTAACTTAAACCAAATGGCAATGAATCAGTTGCTTTAGCAAATCAGATTTCAAGTTGGCGACACCGGTGCCAGCTAGCAGGCGTACAATAGCATTGGCATTTCCACGTCCTTTGATTGGATGGTCAGAATGTAAGACTGAGCTATCAAAACTACATGTATAGCAACCTGGACATTGTGAGAAAAGGTTGCCCAACTCTGAAGATAGCCCAGCTGGGGAAAGGGTTTCTCCGCCACTTTCAATCCAGTAGGCTAATTGCTAGCGGTACCCTGTTATTTGCCTGTTATTTGCAACGGATCAACTTGGTGTTTAGAGCCACACTGGGTTTGCGAACGTGAGCTGTCTAACCAAGGCGGCTGCGAGATCCCAAAGCATGGCCGTACACACAAGCAACGGTGCTTTTGATAACCTGTGCGATCGGAAACAGAACTCCACAATTAAAAGGTGAAGAAATATTGAAAATACTGATAGATTGTGTCATATTTATATATATATTTATATATATACAAGCACACACACACTATATACTGTATATACTATAATTCTTAGTACATAAGATAAATGTCTGTGATGCAACGCCACTTTAATGTGTTTATGGATAATATTATTATTGATGGTTTCTCTAACCATGCCAACATAATACTTGCATTAAGACATGGATTGATTCAGGTAGGACAGCACCGAAGGCTTAGATGTAAAATACACCACCTGCCACTGGACAGAGGCTTTAATTAACCTTTATCCGCTCAATAGAGCGTCCACACTGACATAGTGCCAATGAAAAGACAGCGATTAACAATCCCATATAGGAAATATGGGTCTGAGAAACAAACCCTAATATTTAGAAAGGTTTGCAGTACATGTCTCATTAGCATCATGGGGTCTTTATTTTTATCTTTCATTTACCTTTTGTTTATTGCCAGTTTATACTCTGCACTCCCTGTAACAGTGGTGCCATTAAACCCAACAGCAGCTTTAGTGTTACACATCATATGCAGAAGATGAATTTCGCTACATGTATGTGTACGTGACAATAAAAGCACCTTTACCGTACCTTTACCTTACCTTAAATCAATCTGAAGCCCTCAGGTTCTTTAAAAAGTTGTAGAGCGCTGGCTCTCCAATGCTTACTAAATATCACATTGTCCTGATGCATATTTTCTGTGAACAATGAAATTTAGAAAGGCTGAGGACCACTTAAAATGGTTTTATTAGACACAGACCACATACAACTGTAGTCATAGGGGTGAAACTCATACCAGGAATTCATAACACAGTAACAAATAGCCTCTCTCTCCAAATCATAGGCTCTCATGCAGTATAAGTCTGGTGGAATGGCTATTGCTTCTCACTCATGGACCTGGGAATTGTATCATTAAGCTGAATCAAATATTGCAATCTGGCCCTCCAGGGTGATGGTCTTGACCATTACATCAGCACATTTTAGAGCTGCTAAATCACCCAAGGAGTGTAGGAGTGTCACTTGCCATGTACTAGCAGAACATTGGGTTCACATTTCAGTCAAGACTAATGCTATAGGATATCTGGCTTAATGTACAGAAAGATAAATATTGACACTGTAGCAGTGTGATTAAGTGGCAAAGGGAATAAGGATGTTTGGCATATCAAAATCTTATGGAATCATGGGCGTTTGCTTCTATTCATGAGTCCAGAAGCAGGCATAAACATTTGATTAACATTTGCAGTATAGCAAAAAAGGTTTATGATGACTTATACAGTATCTTCACCCGTATACTTTGAATCAATATAAAAATGTTGTGTAATATTACATTGTCACACGCAGTATTGTTTTGTAATGGCATGCTAAGAAGGCACTTTAGCACTGCAGATCACTCAATGTAAATAGACAATGTATAGTTGTTATGAAGGTATATTGAGGGTTTTTCCATATATTAGCACAGTTAGCATCCAGCAAACTGAGACAAATGTTTGAGGCGAACTCCTTTTTCTTATGTAAACATTCCAAATTGGTAGATAT
This sequence comes from Amblyopsis hoosieri, assembly GCA_027564755.1. NCBI lineage: Eukaryota > Metazoa > Chordata > Actinopteri > Percopsiformes > Amblyopsidae > Amblyopsis > Amblyopsis hoosieri. The sequence goes on along the minus strand of JAODUE010023287.1, from coordinate 20,354 downwards.
TAACTGCAATCCTTAGTCCAACGTCCATGTTTGTTCACTGAGAACTACGTACAGGTCGTTGGTGTGTGTTCGCAAACATTCGCAGTGAACTCAAAGCAAACAGAAAACTGTTTGAAAAAGTGCACACATTTTTGCTTTTGTTTGAACACAGCTCTCGTCCCTGGCCATGCCACAATGACTGCACTGGTGCTAATATATTTTATATTAAAAAAAATAAAAAAAATGTAATCCTTAGAAGAGGAGAAAACACGCTTTCTCTAGCTATAGTTACCGCCAAGTGCTCACATCTCTCTGTCAACAAGTATGAATTCTCTCGCTGCATAAAGAGTTTGTGTGAGTGATAAACTGACAGGAAATGCAAACATTGCCTTGTGTCCTGAAGGATCCTTGGCTGATTCTCTATAATATTCAGTGCAACTGTTGTAACGTCATCTGCGGGGTGACTTTGCTACTGTTGACAGTGCTGTTCTTGCAAAGCTTTGATCACAGCAACAGTCGTGGATCTTTCTGAGAGTAAAAGGCAGAGGGAGGCTGAGATGCCCCAGAAGAAGGCCCAACAGTGTTGGGCAATATGTAGGCCTGCTCTCCTGGGATGTGGGCTTGTCGCTATCGGCCAGGTGAGCTAAACCAAGTGATATCTTTTCACCCTTTATTCTGGTACAGTAGGAACACGGTGAACTGCCGGGCTGTGCTGATTCACGGTTCAAACACATTCATGCATACACAAACAACTGTCTCACATATATAGTGAACTGATTCTGTTCTGGTGATCACCCCTGTGAAAATATCCTGTTATAATTATTTTAGTATATCTGTCATTTAGCAGACACTTTTTTTCAAAGCGTTACAATGTGTACAATTATTACAGTAGTATTATGCAGACTGGGGAAGTCATGCTTAAAGTTAAGGTAACTCCAGGGCTCAGACCCATGACCTTCTGGCTGGGAGTTGGACACCCAGACAACTATACCATCATAAGAAACTGTAATAAAAAAAATCACTTAATTCTGCAATGAACAAACTGAGAATGACATCACAGGGTCTCCTTTTCATGAAAGTAAATGTGCAAATCTGTGTACAATCTGTGTATAAAGATTTGTAGTTTAAATGAATTTAGTTGGATCTGTGAATGCTCGTGAAGAAATCACAGTCACTTATCAATGCTTATCAGGCTCATGTTGTGAGATTTCTGTGCACTGCAAGCTTTGCTTTGGTGAAGATCAAAAGACCTTCAGGGGGCATCTAATCTCTTTCAAAGTCCCTGGATAAAACCGATAAACCAAAACCAAAACAAATATTTTCAGACTATTTGCTTTTTATAGTGATCAACAGAGGCTGGTGGTGTATCCATCTGCCAGCACACTGGGAAATAAGATGGTTTGCTGTCTAACATTATTCATAACATTATCTGTATGAATGGTATGTGTACAGTATCCAGTTGAATTCTGTAGCCATATATCACTGTTTCAATGTGTTCAGTTGCTGAAGAAAGTACATTTAAACATCGACTGAGTGCATACTTGGCCTTCTCTTAGAGCATAAATCAAATATATTACAGTACATTTTCTTGAGAAAAAACCTTTATGTGGATTCACTGCTGGAGGCTGTAAAGTGAGTGATTTCTGCATGAATGATGCCTGATGTGGATTTAACTGTACTGTAGATTAAAACACACCCAGTGAATAAAAACAATACTTAAAAGCTTCTATATTTAGCAAAGCTCTGAAACTTATATCAAAAAATGGATAGTGAGTCGATAGTATATAGAATATATTGTGAGTAAACCTTAGTGTAATCCATTCTAATTCTTATTTTTTAAAATAACAACATCTACAGTTTAAGCAGAACAGACTTTAATTAATATGTTCTAAATTAACTGTGTATGCCATGTTGCATAAAAACAGCTACATTATGTTGCTGTTTCTAATCACTAAGCACAAAGTAAACCTAATTACAAGACAGAATGAGAAATGTACTAATATGGCAAAAATGGATACGAAATACGAAAACGGTCTCACTGCTGAATTGAGCACTCTCTGATATCCTGTATACAGATGAAGAAGACATATTTCTGTGAATGATTGGCTGTTTATGGTGGGGTCTTCCCTAATTGAGAAATCTGCCAATCATCAAATAGAGAAACTGAGCTTACTGTCCAATACATGTTAAGATGTGTTTTCCTATGTGTGAAGAGATCTTATAGAGCTCAGCTTTCAGGTGGGACCCAAAATGACACATTTCTGGCCTGTTGTCCAATTCATGTTGATCCTTTTGCCTTATGCACACTTGAATCTCCCATAGGATCCCACTGAAGCGGTCTATCGGGTCGTGTTTCTGTTGGTCTTGTCGGAGAGAACCTGATACGCGTGTTTACAAATGCAGATACATGTGGATAAATGAATAGAAGGGATATAGTGCAGATGCTGTACACTTTGTAATAATGAAATAGCAACACTGACATGAGTAATATAGATACTTTGGTACATAAAATTATCTTTTTTTATGTAAGACAAGCTCAGTTTTCCCTTCAATTTATAAACTAGTTTTAGAGAAAACGCCAGTCACATACATTTTTAAATTTATTTTGAAATGCCAAACTATAAGTTTAGTCTGATAATAGTTCAATTGAAAACCATGTCTATATTTTCTCAATTCCTGTGGGGTCTCTGCTTACAGAATAAATGAGGGGAAACATGATAAAAAGCAACCATGGCAAAAGAGTATATAGTGCTGAATTTGCAAATTATGAGCAAATGCATTTAGCAAGCAAGTATCTGACATTTTTAAGCATTACTTTAAGATATATATAAATTGGGATGAAACAGGGAGCAATGATATTGTAAAAAAAGAAAGAATATGGATGAGAACATCCAGTTGGTGAATATACTCCCTTCACATGGAATCAGAATAGTGATTGATGTACCAGCAGGAACAAGGATGGAGATTGACAAATAGCATGAGAAATGATGGATGAGTCATCAAATGATAGCACCGGGTCAAACAGACCAAATGCCAAACCGTAGCAACATCATGTTTTGAGTTTTGATAGAAGAGGAGGTAACTTTGAACATGTATTGTGAAGAAGAGAGACCGCCTGGACCTATAATCTTAAAACCCTAGCTCCACGTGGTCTTAATATAGAAAATAACCTTAACTGGTCTTGTAATATTTCCCGGTTCAGTGTCTAATTGTGTCTATGTATTAAATAGTTTCTTATCTTGAATGTATTGCAACTTTTTTCTTTATAGTGTGTTTTTCCTGCAACTAACATTATCTTGGTCGTAATTAGTGGCATGTGTGTCCCTCCAGACCTCTTCATAAGGATGTGTTTTCTTATCCTTATGTTTGTTATACCATGAAGATAATGGTGTAAGAGCCGGGGGGGGGGGGGGCAGTTGGGACGTGTGTCCCCCAAAATCGCAAACAGTTAGATTTGTCCAACCCAAAATGTATACCCCAAGGGAGAGATACATGTAAATATTAAACTTATATTTTGAAAGCGCGACTGATTTACTGCCAAAATGCGCCAGTCTAGCTCTGAAACAGACTATTTCTGTCTCATCTTCATGTCCGATTGGTAGAACGAGGTAAGTTTTCACCAACTTTGAACTGTTTGTCAGTAGCCTGACCAATCAACTTTAGATAAGGTGCCTATGTAGCCTAATAGTTTCATGTAAACAGCTTGCGTGATGTCTTTTTCCATGATGCGAGCCTGCATTGGTTGGCTTGAACCACTCTTGCCCTGAGGATGAACCATAGGCTATTTAGGCAATATTCACATAATGTTCCCATCATTTTCTGCTATAAAATCCTTTATAACTCACTTGTCCGGCCGGCTGTGTGACTGTCACGTTCATTCTTCTGCTCCTTGAATAGGCCCAATTAATTTAAGCCTATCAGCAACTGTTTTTGTGATTGTAGGCTATACTTGCCTATATTGTCTCATTGGCAGAACGTAAAAATATTAATTTCTGCGGTAAGTCTGTGAAAAGGAAACAGCAACAGACTAGGCCTTTCAGTTGTTATAATGTCTGACTATATTAATCTCCAGTCGTATTTTTGCATCACACACGCACACACACACACACACGCACACACACACAAGAACAAATGGGTGCATACACTTACACCAGAATGCCGGATATTAAGTGTTTAAATCTCAAAAGTCACTCCTACGCCCTTGCTTGAAGAACACAGCTTGCCTGTCGAAACATTGAACAATATGTGCATCTGAGCTGAGCCTCTTCTTTGTTGTGTTATCCACCAGCCAGCACCTCCACATTCCAGGTGTGCAATCTCTTTTTCATGTCAAATACACTAATTACCAATTGAGTAAAGTATACCGTTAACAGAACAAAAAAAGAGATGAAAGGGTTTTATTTGTGATTGCTAACAAAGTAAGTCATTACTATTTCAAAAGCAGAAATACTTCATGTAGGCCTGGCCTACCTACATATGTGTTCCTTACTGTACATGCACACATAGTTGGAATCATAATACTTTATTATTGGTATACATTAGAATAAAAACAAATTCAAAGAAAATAAGTGTAGTTACAATACAATATACTTTTTGTCGAATTCACAAAATATCTTCTCTCATGTTGCTATCTTACAATTCTCTGTGCTAAATATCTATCTCTCATGTCGCTATCTTACAATTCTCTGTGCTCGCTGAAAACATAATCCGATACTCACAGCCCTGACTGTCAGGGCTCCGCCCTTTCTGCCCTGTGACTGGTGTGTGCTTTCATGCACTCCCCTTGGCCACTCCCCCTCACAGCTGACAGCCATGCCTTGCTCTTCCCACTTCGCACCAGGTGCTCCTGATCACTCATTTAGGACTATATAGGACTCCTGTTTTCCCTCACTCTCTGTTGGATTGTTCTGGAACGTAACCGGTTTATTTTGCCTGCTTCCCAGCTCACGGTGTAAGCAATTCAAACTACACAATATGTCTATATTCACAGATATGTCTACGCATTTACAGATCTGACAACGTGACAGTTGTAACGGATCTATGGGGCTAATCCAATGAAATTAATTTACACGCGTAGGTCTACTGTCAAGCATAAGCAATCATCATCATCATCATCAACTTTTATTATCAGACTCGTGGTCCATTAGAAAACAAACAAACACAGACAGCAATACAACGCATATATCAAATATGTAAAAAAAAACAAAAATTGATAAAAAGGGAACATTCCTTATTATAAAAGGCAGTTATACCAGTGTTTCCACATAGTTGACTAACGTACAGTACTAAAACATGGATTTGACAGAAGCATGATAATAGAGTTTTGAGAATTGTCTAGCCTCCTGATAAATGTGTACATCAGCAACCTTTGGGCTTGCATACTTAAGGTGCTCTGCAGTAATTGCATCTGTGCCACTAGCTTTATTATCCGATAGCTTAGTTATTGCTAGATAGACCTCATTGGTCGTGATTTTTAATCTGTCACTATTGGCAATGTTCCCCACTTTGTATGGATCACTATTAACACAGTAAATACAGCAGAATAATGTTGCCTCCACAGCTCCGCTATGTTATCGGCTCCAGAAACTCCCTCTATAGGGCATGGCAACAATGTGTTACCTCTGTACAGAGAACTCACCTCCTTCCAAAAGTCAGTGACATTGTTACAGAGTAGTTTTTCAGCCATAGAGTCAGCTCTTAGTACTTGTTCGTGTTTGGTAACATAACGTACCGCATATTTATACCTAGCATTGGTAAGTTTTTTATTATCCAGGACAGGCCCCTGTTTAACCCAGGCCACACTATCAGCAGCAGGTTTTTAACATGCATCTACTGTAAATCATTTACTTAGAAATAACTACTCTCCCTCAATGACAAAATTAGAATACTTCCTTATATGCATACAGTATATAGCCGCATGTTACATTATGCTTTACAGAATTAGGAAAGCAACGTTCAAGCCTGATGGTTCCTTACACAAAATATGATTCCCAGTCTCTTCCTCAGTCACAAATGAGGAATACAACTTTATTTATCACTGAAATCGGATCGGTACTCGGTATCGGCCGACACCAAAAGTGCAGGTATCTGTATCGGTATCGGGACTGAAAAAATGGGATTGTGCAATCTCTAATAATGGCTTCACAGTAGAGACGGAGAAATCTGTTCATTTGTATGTATTCGTACACATGCTTGTTTGTATTATATTGTATTATTATTATTATTATTATTATTTTGTATTACTGCAATCGTATAATCTAGTACGTGCCCTATGTTTGTCCGTGTCTGTGTGTGTGTGGGTGCGTATGTACGTGAGAGCGAGAAAGAGACAGGAAAATGAAGCCCCTTCTGCACGGGGGAATTAGCATTTTATTTGGCAGCTTACACGCTGAGCAAAGCTCTATATCGGCAGCATATAGCCAAGGACAAGCTGTAATCTGGTTACGATGGTATTGATATTCTATGCAAGAGTCCCATTATTAGTTGCTCAGTGAAAAGGTCAGGAAGGAGAATTAAGACAAACTATTGAGAACTTGAGAAAACACAAAGTATTACTGTAAGAAGTGAGTGGCTAAGGCCCATCACTATAACACGTTATAATAGAAATGCCCGAAAATCTCAAATAGGCAAATCAAACGATTGAGCATCCACGCATGCAGCACAGTCTGGCGTCGAGGCGCCATGACATTTAACAAACAGCTTTCTGACAGGCAAGCAGCCTTTTCATTTTTATAGGCAGACCCATGCCCCAGGGACTCAAACAGAATAAGAGATGAATAAAATCCAGAAGTAAAGGTTTCACTACATGCTTATTGCATTTAGTCTTGTGTGGACATGAAAGCACATTTTCACTAAAAATTCCAATATCCTTGACCTAAAAAACTAATGGAGGACTATGGCTCAGGACACCTTATTTGGCTCAGTATTACAGCATTGATCATTGCATTACAAATGGTTGGATAGGTCTGACAAGTTCCTTATTACCATAATAACAAGATGCTCTCAAACACACACACACACAAGGTCACGGCAAGGTCAATGTTCAGCACCATTACCCAGACACACAAAGCCAATATGTTCTCTGACTTACTGCTGCAAGTTATAATACCAATATACAGTCAAGTAAATACATTACACAATTATGAAAACCTTACAGTATCCCTTTAATCATAATAATAAAGAGTATTCTATCATAAGTGAAACCTGATTGACTGAGGTAAACTTTATTTAGGTGCAGTACTGGCACCCTAGGCGAGCGCTTGGCCTGCTTACAGGAAAATCCGCCTCTGCTGAAGACTTTACTAAAAAAAAAAAAAAAAAAAGCTTGGTGAATATTGCCCACGCTTGAGAAGATGAATTTGACATTTGCCATGACTTCAAAGATACCTTTTTTCCCCATTTACTTTCAGCTATACCGATAACTAACTTCTTTATAGGTAACTTCTTACTTCCAAAACGAAAAAGATAGTAACATTTGTCTCATTAATAAAGTTGAATAAATAAAGAATGTATAGCACACACTAGTAGTCCAGACCGCCTAAACGAAGACCAAGTCATGACCAAGATCACAATGTATATTCAAGCAGTGGTGGACTGTCAAGCCCAGCAAGGCCTTCTCTGCTGACCTAAACACAATCAGAACCATTGATTTACATTTCAGTTTTAATATACAGTATATTTTCATAAATATGTATTAAATGATTCACATTAGTCTATTCTCTTAATGTCATAGCTTTTCTCTTGGTTGCACTGCTTCCAGTAGTGTGTTTATGTCAGAGTTTTTATCCAAACATCCAACAATCCATCATGTGTTGCCATGTGAAAGAAATCTACCTTGAGGCCTTCAGAATCATCATTGTAGGCATCTGTACCTTCAACTAAATAGCAATGAAACTATGGCAGACGATAACGTTGACATTTTCACATCCTCTGATTGCAAGAGCATACAAATCACATAGCGACCTGCACAATAATGTTTTATTTTTACAACCTACAGTGACTGAGGTCTGCCAAATGCCGTAAATGTAAATGTAAATGAGATGAAGACATTGATTTGGTCGCAGATATAAGCCCTTCTCTAGTGAGCCCTTGGCTAGAGAAACACTGTAAACTGTATCGCTGTAAATGCCTATTATTATTTGCAACTGATCAACTTGGTGTTTGGAGCCTCACAGGGTTTGCAAACTTGAGTTGTCTAACCAAGGCAGCAGCTAGACATGAACGCAGGGCCGTACACACAAGCAACAGTGCTTTTGAAAACTTTTGGGGAAACCTGAGAAGATTTACTACAGCTCAATGAAGTACACCGGGATACGGAACTCTATAAGGAAAAGATTAAGAAAAATACGGTAATATTGAAAAAAACGTATAGATTGCGTCATATATCATTCTAGCGAGTCTTGTGGCTATTCGAGGAACTGCAGATTCTGACACTTCTGCATTGTATTAATTACTCAGCACCAGAGGTTCTTGCTTGGCTCAAATTAGCATATTAATCAAAACTGGACATCTCTTTCCTCATGCCACCTATCTCAGGGAGGAATGATGCACAATAGAGATAAGCAAGAATTGGGAAGCTTTCTTTCACGTGTTTCTTTCTTTCTCAGCCCTCTACAGAGGTGCATTCATCACCATTAGCATTCATTAGCATGAATTAGTGGCCGTTAGGCTGCGGTGTGCCAGAAGGCGTCGGCAGATTGTCAGAATGTGCAATAGACTTGGATTAAATGTGCTGGAACAATGAAGATAAGACTGAGAAACAGGAATTGGAAAAGATCCAAAGAAGGTCAATATGATTTGTTGTGCACTGTACAGTCAGTGAAGTCAGTGATAGCACCAATGTGATCTACCAGTAAAGACATACTGCATGCTGGCCTAACTGGATTTAAATTGATGGCATAAGATGAACAATGACAACTTGGCATTTTTATATAAATGAATTGATCCTTCCTCTTTCACGTTTTCTACTAAGACAAGTTTTTTATAGCAGCGTGTGCCAATCAACGCAGCTTATAATTACCACTGTGTCTGTTGCACAGTATTCTATTCAGAGGTAAATGGAAGGGAACTTTGTTTAGTGACATCGCTAGCACAGCACGTCTCTCTACGCTATTGACATGATTGATGTTTGAGAGTTATTGCAGTTCATGGGCACTATGGCAACTGCTATCATCTAGCATTTGTCTGTCACTTGTGTCAAAGTGTGATATGTTCTTTAGTCTTACAATTGGAAACTAAATGACAGAGTAAATACAACCCTCAGTCAATCAAAGCAATGGGGAAAAAGAAATGGCTTCATAAGTGTTTGCACTGGTATATCTGATATAGATTAGTTATAATTGTGGTCTATTGCTGCTGTAACATTATGTTAAACATTCTACTGCTTCATCATTTTCAAAACTAAGCAACATGTTTTCTAAATAAATAATTTACTTTTATCTTTGCTCTTTTAAAAGTCACATGGAAATGCTGTGTCAACATTGCAAGCCACTACCTGGTGTCTACTTTGAACAAAAGTTGGGTAAAGAATACACTTTATCACAGCCTAACCATGATTCATAAATATTAAGTCTTGACATTTTAACTGCCATGCACTGCAGGGTGATAAAAACAACACATTTTTCCAAACATATGCACAGATGTGGACAATTTATGTATCACAAGCCCAGTCTTTACTACATAAAGTCTGGGACACAGCACTTGTTAACTGTGTCAAGATCTGTCTACTTGACAGGAGGAGGCAACCACGTAACTCAATGACCAAGTTGGACGTTAAACGTAACTGAGGAATCTGTTCGCAAACTTAATAACATGAGTTTGCAGGTCTTGTAAATCTGTGAGATACGTAGGTTACATTTAATGCTTAAAATAAACGGAACAACTGAAAAGAGTAAATAAAGCACTACACTAGGCTTACACTGGAATTACAGATACAGACTTTGTGAGTGACAATGTAAACAGCCAATGGAAATCGACTTCCTCACTTCCTGAAAGTGCTGTCGAGCTTACAGGGGTTTGTGTAGCAGACGTTCAGCACAGAGTTGCCTATGTGATGTAGTGCTAATGGACAGAAGATGCTGAGCCTATCACAAGCCTAACCCTGACACCCCTGAATCTTACTGGTTAGCTCACCATCTTCTACAATGTTTCTAATATGGACGAAATCAAATGCCCTGAAATGATGTTAAAACACATGACAGTGATTTAATGAGTTGTTTCCTGTGCACGAGTGGTTAATGTAATGAATTCTTATTAGCTTCATCCATCACCCATCATCCTTCATTAGTTAATTCTTATTAGCTTCATCCTACATCATCTAATGTGAGACCATTGTTCCTGATGTCAGAGTGTGTATACCAGGGCATTACAATCCACGCTCCAATGCATTAACTAGCCTTTGGAAACCATTATGTCTTTATTGACTTTCTTCAGTTTAATACACATCTCAAGGTAAATAATTAAGACCCTCTGGAGGGAGATATAAGGATATAAGGACATACGCACTTTAGGTTAAATGATTACAATCCTGCGTACCCATGTCTATTGTGTTACTAAATGATGTGAGGTAAAGGTATTGTCCAATATTAATGATGTGAATGTGTGAATGTAGCTTACAACACACATTCATTTCTTTTTACCATTACTGTTTGCTGTAGGCCTATTGCATTGCATTGTGACATACGATACAAAGCAATGCATTCTGATTAAAAGATTCAAGTCAAAAGATCAATCATATTTTGCATAGATTCTACATTTCTATAATGAAAATGCACATGAAAGATGTCATATTTAATTTAGAAAGTAAAACATCATTTAAATGTTAAAAAAAGAAAACCAATGCCCCTTCTCATTACTTGTGTTTTTCCAAGGAAAGCTTTAAAAAAATTTTTTTAATTAATATTGATGAGTCATGCCTCAGATGCCGCCTACACTGGTGTGTGATGTTGGTGACATCAAAGCCACATTAGGGTGTTCCCCAAACGTTTGGCAATACTTCGATTGGGATGGACCTGATTCAACAGCAAGCTTCACAGTTGTAGTGCAAAAAGTAATGCACTTGGAGTAAGTGTACTGCTTCAAACTTGTCCAGCGCTCAACATTTTTTCATGTAAAGATAATGTAAGTGTGTGTTGCAACCAAAGAATAGAGGAGCTTTAGTTACATAGCTGGTCCGCCGCGCCGCGCTTTGGGTGGCAGCATATCGTACAGAAACACTTTAATCACCTGTCTTCCTAGTAAAAGGATAGTGTGATAGGAGATGACATGGAAGTGGCTGACTATACGCCTGGACTGCTCTTTACAGTATATATGCTTGTGTACGGTTGAGTTAAGTAAAGAATACACACATCAGACTCAAGCTGCCAAAACGTCCCTACCTGTGTCTTACAGATATTTCTTCTTTTTGTCTGGGTCAGAGCGGTACTTGATCACAGCAATATACCACACAAGAGGTAAGTTAAACAGGCTCCACAAAGAGAAAATTAATACAGAGACTATTTTGACAGCTAAAACAAAGAATACAGAGCAGCAGAGCATCTTACCTGTATGTTGTCAAAAGATGTCTTGTTGGTGACATCATACAGTAGCAGGAGAGCTAAAGAAGAAGAGGTGGGTCCAGACACAGGAGAAAAGATATGAACATTTTCATTTTTAATTTAAGCCTGCAAATCTAAATGTATTTATTGAGCTTATCCTCTCATACCTCACAGCTGTCAGGCCGGACAACTCCTTAATGACACTATGTGGCCACTGACATCACAAACTGCAACAGCAGTTTCTGCAAGATTAAGTCTAATGCCTTTACAGTCTATACAGTCTTTCAAGGAACACACCAGTCCTAACCAATACTGTATGTCCCGATACCAAATGCAAATTGCATATATTTGCAGACAAATGTTTATCTACTGTTCTCAAATGTCTGCAAGTCCTAATAATTAACTTCTGGCATTATAAATATATTCATATTAGATTATCTGACACTTAATTAAGATATAATAATAAGTCTTAATTCTGGAATGTCAGTTCCCAGCCAAAGTCAAATTACACCTGTAACATATTATTGGTGTTACTACCAGGAACTCAAAATCCAACACATTCCTGAGCTGGCTGCCCAAGGAGATTGGAAGTATTTGGATGGCAAGGATAGTGCGGTGTGATGAGGAGACATGATGCATAATGACAGCTAGGCAATAAGACTGAACTTATCTTCAAGTTTTTTTTTCTTTTTTTTTACTCTCACAACCCTCAATCACTCACTACAGCTCCCATTAACTTAAAGTCATTTAACTTAACACTTGATTCTATAGCTAACCCCGATCCTCAAATCCCTATCATGTTAAGTCCTCAATATCCATGGTGTATCAATAAATTAGCACCTCGTTTCGTGGCGGATGGTGGTCTGGCATCTCACACTAGTAGTAATCTACCAAATTCCATTGTTTCTGGAAAGCATATTTCTAATGAGTCTAATGTGCCTGGAACCTGTCAGCCAGCTTTGCTAGTAAGCTATATCATATTATAATACTATAATAATATTTGCTAGTAGTATTTTCAAATTAGTCTAGTTTATGTTACGGTACTTAAATTTGTAATTGTAAAAACCTAAATGGTCTTCAATGAAACACTACTGACACTACTCAAAATGCAACAACTTGCAGATAGAGATCAGCTGTATTGACATGTTAGAAGTACAGTATGTTTTATAAAGCAATTTAGAAGTATGACAAATGCTGATTCGATACGGCTTATTTTCCCTAAATGATGACCCTCAACATGATACTCAAACCTGCATCAGTAATGATGAGCTAAGAGTGACAGTAAGGATTAACTAAATCCATAATTCAAAGACTGTAACCCCCCAGTGAGAACGCTGCCTTTTTAAACTTGCAAATCAAAACAGCCTCAGTGAAGACAATGCAATACTGAGATGAATATGGAAGAAGGAAAGGCCAAGGGAATGCGAGGCACCTCAACAATGAAAGCAGATCTATATCAGCCAAGGGAGAGAGAGGAACATTAAGTGACAATGAAGGGGAGAAGAGAGGGAAACACAACAAAATAGGGCATTTAAGCAGCCATACACACTCCATGCTTATTTCTTCTTTAAATATATTTATAGCTGCACAAATTAGTAATGCAAAACACATGCAGTAAACCTACTATCAGTTAGACATGTTATGCTAAATTAATGTATGCGATGTAATATGCTGTTTTTGTATGAGAAACCACACAAAATTGGACCATAAAAAGGTACATTTACCAAACACTAACAGAATAACAGTGTTTTATAACCTTTGTTTGAAGAGGCTACACTATCTTCACACACGTCATCCCACACAACACACAGCAAGGATATCCAGACATCTAAAATAACCATCTCTACTACTCTTCAGCCCTCAGAGGGTTCGAGAACCAGAGCTTTGTGCTATCTCACTCGCTCAGTCTCTCCAACCTCCCACACTGACCAGCACTCCAGCTGTGAAGCCTGTCTGTCTGTCTGCCCATCTGCCCGTCTGTCTGCCTGCCTGCCTGCCTGCCTGCCTGCCTCCCTCCCTGTCTGCCTGCCTGCCTGCCTGCCTGCCTGCCTGCCTGCCTGCCTCCCTGTCTGTCTGTCTGCCTGCCTGTCTGTCTGCCCTGTGCACCGCTTCAGTCCAGTACACAGGCATTCCATTTATCTGGATGTGCAAAGGCACCATAGATATGCATAAACAAGCATTTTCGCTGCAATTTTGTGCCTATGGCGACTGTGAACCATGAAAAATGTGAGTAAAAGTTGCGTGCATAGCAATAAAATGCTGTTTTGTTGTTGCTTTAGTGATTGGATTGAGTGGATGTTGTGTATTGTTTATTGTGTATTGTGTGTATGTGTGTGTGGGGGACGCATCGTTAGAAGAGTTTAATGCATATGAATTACGTTGTCAGATTGATTATCAACACAATATCTGCAAGGGTTCAGCCTAAAACCTGCAATTTGCTATAAAAGTATGACACATAGTGTATGTGAGCGGGGGATGCAGTGAATCTTAGCTGAAGGTAAATATTAGTTGGTTGTCAGAGTTTTGCAAAGGAAAGAGAAGCTGCCAGCAATGGCTATGCAAGCAAAACAGCCAATACCAATGCTTGTGTGTTGTTGTGGACTGTGGATTTATGACGTGTATGGCTGTTAAATGCTAAGAGTGCACAGAGTTCTTTGCCGTTATCAAGATGACAGAATACAGGGAAGGTGCATGAAGCTAACATCCTCCATTCAAGCTGCTGCTGGCTTGTGACAAGTAGCAGCAATGCAACCAAAGAAAAATGTCATTGTTTTATTTGTATTTTATGTTGATTTTATTGTTTTATTTGGGTCTTATTTGTGCTGTACATTTCATGTCTTTCTGTACAACACTTTGTGACAAATTTTTGTATTTTTAAAGTGCTACATAAATACATTTTGCTTGCTTGCTTGCAAAGAAGCGGCCTACATATGCATACAGTAAGGGGCAAACATAGTATATGTTGTATATGATGATGACACTGGAGACAATTGGGGTGTGGTGAAGATGTTGAATACGTGTATCCTTTCGCAAATCAGTTTTTACAATTTCTTTCCCTCCTCACATTAAAATCATACTGTACCTCTGAAATGTCATATTAATTTATTAATGCACTCATGCAGACAGAATGGATACAAAAGGAAACTTAAATGCCGACAGGATGTAGGTAAAACCTCTAGGGGTCCGTTCAGTGTATATACTGAACTGTAGCAGGGAACATTTTGGGGATCGAACCCACAACCTTTCAGATGGGAGTTAACCACTGCCTCTTTTGTGACACACATATTGTATAGCCGCTTGAATATCACCTATATGCATGTAAAGGTATAGTCAGTTATTGCAAGCTAAATGTAGGCTAATACACTTTTTGTCAAAATCAAGAAACATCTCCTCACATTTCACTAGCTTACTGTTCTCTGTTGATTATTGATAAAATAATCTGATACTTCTACACTGCCCTGGCTCCATAAATAGTAACATTCAAAAGTGGCGAACACCGCTCGTATCAACAGAGCCGTAGCACTACGCTTTGCTCTACAATGCATGTCGATGGTTATGCGGCGCCGCGGAGGACCGCGGAGCGATACAGTTTGATTTGAGCTCCAAGTTAGCAAGAATGAGATGGTAAAGTAACATGGACAGTACATGCGATGGGTGATTAAACATTTATCAGAGGGTGGAGGTGCTCTATAAACCATGTGTCCTTCTCCGCTCCCAGGAGAAGAGTTAGACCTCAGGCCTTTACAATAGTGGGCTCTCACCCACTGTAGACAGTAACATAGCTGTGAATTACAATTGGCACAGTATCCTAATTTGATTGCAGAGCAGCACCCATAAACAGCCACACACTCCCCCTCAGGCCTGCACCATCGTTCAGCCACCGCTCAAATATGCAAACATTATAAATGGTGGCTCCACACACAGAATGGACAATGAATTGTGAAAGGTACAGTCAAGGTGTGGCACTGGAACTGCAAGAAATCAACATCAATGCAAATATTTTACCTAAATGATGGCATACAAGTGGAGGCAGGTATCATTTAAACATAGATTTGAACCTTATTTCGGTGTCAGTAACAACTGCCAGCTACCTCTTTACATCTTGTGGTGATGTCATAATAATTTACACTAATTGTAAACTAATATAAATATACAGTGCATTACCATTGGCATCGCGGTAGTAGGCATGAGTGACACTGCGGAATCGTTCTTGTCCAGCCGTGTCCCATATCTGCAGACATTGAAAGAAAGAGAATAATCAGATATAGGTGTAGGAACTCAGCCAGCCCTTACATAAAGCTCAAATCAAGAGGATCCATACTGTTACTCTATCTATCTGTCTATATATCTATCATATAATCATATTAAATAAGGTGCACTATGCTGGTGATATCAAGTATTTGTTTGTTTTCTTTCATATTTGTTTGTTTCATGCTGTATATGGAATATAAATTCCTAAATATTTATTAATTTCCCAAACAGCAAGCTATACAGTACCATAAGTCATATCTAAGATATTTTTATATTATAATATTATATCTTTCTGTGTACCTAATGTGTCCTTTTGCTTTCATCTTCATCATTGGGGTGGGGTGATTTTAATGCCTGGTCAACATTGTGCATGTAAATCAACTGTGGTTGCTGTCGATTTAACCCATTATGCAAGCCTGGTGGTACAGCTAATTAGCTCCTCTTATCTATAATCAGCTATCTGTTCAAGCCCTGTGGCAATGGCTCTTTCTTTTTGCCCTAAATAGGTTTCCTTTTCATTTAAGACCTGTTAACATGCTTTATGCAGCCCCTGGCTTTCCTCTTATTGTCTTTTGTCATTGTACTGTTTATATCTAATGTATAGTTTAATCCATCATACTTCTGTGTCGCCTTTTGTCTGACTGTTTATCTATCTGCATTCATCTATTTCTCTTCTATTTCGCTAAGACGTGGCAGCTTTGATATGGGTTCTGCTTCCTGATTCCCCATGGGACTTCCAGCCCAACAGGATCCTAGTGCCAGTAATGAGGAATGGCATTTACATGGGGGAAAAAAAACATCTGTGTGTGTGTGTGTGTGTGTGTGTGTGTGTGTCGCAGTACCAACTGACTCTGAGCCAATTAACCCCACATGAACACATCATAGAGCACAGACCTCCCCACCAGTTCTCTAGGGGACCTAGAGAACCAATAACTAAGTAAATGAACTGAACTGCTCAGTTCCTGGTGTTCACTGGTTAGGGTTGGGTTAGGGATTTCAAGGCTTTCATCATGACTCACCTGTAACTTCACTTTGACGCCATCAATATCTAGGACTTTATTCTGTAAAATAAAAACAAATACACTTTAGTGATGAGTCTGCAGATCCCAACAATGTGTGTGTGTGTCTGTGTGCTTATAAACACTTAACACTTAACACTTATAACTGGTAAACTTGTCTTCCTGATATGTTTTTATCTATACACACTTTGTATTAACATGTTTTTATTTGCCCTTCATTTTCATTTTTAATTTAACCCTCGCTGCGTTATTATCCCCGCCATTCATCCGCGCTTCCATCGCTTGCCTTGCTTCCATTAATAATGCATGTCTCTACATTGCTCTGACCTCTTAATAAAACGTGTTTCTCAACTCTTCCCCCCTCCATCTCTCCATCCATTTCTGCCCCAATCTGCTCCACTACACGGTCTGTCTGGGCCAGAGGCCAGTTCTGCCTTGAGAGCCAGATGCCCTGGAGGTCATAACGCTACAGGCGGGCTGATGACAGGCCAGGATTCAGGTGAACGCCCAACGCCCAACACTTTCACTACAGCAGTAGGATTATACACCGTGATGGGCAGAATACTGTGAAATGGGTCACATGCCCAGCACACATCAGCCCTTAACAACTCAATCGATCTCAAGCAGGCCCTGCGTTATTATTAGCGCTGACCTAAACGAATGATGGCAATGCAATACATAATCCATATCTATAATGTTTTACCCTGGCATATATAGCTGTTGATCTGTGTTTGTCTGACACGTGGGTCGATGTCATTAAGGCGTGTATACACCAGCCTGATGCTCCCTAGCCCTGCGCTGGGTTATTCCATGAAACTGATGACACAGAACACCACAGAGGAAGAGGCCCATTATATTGTATTGATATAAGTTCATGCCCTATAGCCTTCCGTGCCTGGCATGTGCGTATGGACGAAAATGCTTGTTAAATGTTTTGCTCTTTACCAATGCCTCCTTAAATACAGCAGATTATATTTAATATACCGGGTGTATTTGTGCATTATAGCATGCTGAATAATAATGTTAATACGTAATATTGCCACGAGCTCTCGGTTCTTCTCATCAGTGCGGTCAGAGCGCTCCCTCCTCTGTGATCCAAACCAAGCACTCTCTCTTATGACCGAAATGATTATATCACCGGTGCCACGGCAACGCTCAAAGACACCCCCCCCCCCCCCACACACACACACACACACACACACACACACATACTCTCCCAGGAAGCGCTGCACTAACGTTCCCCATTATCAGTTGCCATTAGGTGAGGCCGACCTTCTCATTCGCCGGTCTCAGCAGAGAAACGGAAGATATTTGACTGCTACGAGATCCTCCTGCCCGGATGATAGAGCACTTAGGAAGATATATCATCTCTGTTGACATGACCTGCAGTGAATCCTACCTCCCCGAGAGAGCCACGCAGGAGAGAACTAATACATATTCAGCTCCTGTTTGTGCTGCGTACCAATTGGTAACACTACTCTGACGGGAGCAGCCTGAAATGTCTCTTGTTGTCACTAAAAGAAGCCTGCTCTGCTCGAGGGCCTCATGAATATTTACCAACCCTTGGAAAAAGGGGGAGACATTGATAGAAGTGTAAAATGTCTCAGGCTTGATTGGACTGATACCAGATACCGGGTCGAAGACAATGCATTGAGAGAAAAAAGGCAGGCTTAATTTGGAAACACTCATAGAATACCAGCTGATTTCACACGAGCACACACGAGCACACATATAACCACCATCACTTATCACCAACAGTGATAAGTGATATTTACACAGTCTTTTAGGATATAAAACTATTTTAAACATTTAAACATAAATGAGAGTAAATCTTGTGACCAAAGTGGCTGTCAACTTGCAACTGAAATATTTTGTGTAAATACGACACATATATTATTGCAAAAGTAACACTACATTTTTACTGGGAAAATCTGAGATAATTTTATGGCCGTTAGAGAAACAACACTTTTTTGGTTTCAAACACAAGGATACGAGCAACTACGCACCTGAACGCAACCAACCCCAGCCAAGCCCGCACCTGAAAACACCTGAACGCAACCAACCCCAGCCAAGCCCGCACCTGAAAACACATCATGTGTCTGTAGCATTGCAGAGTACGGCCGTTATACAATAGTAGTTCACCAATAGCTTGCTCCCCCACAACTTTCATATTTTGTTGGTGCTATATATACAGTCTATACAGAGGAACAAAATGTCAGATAACTCTTTAATTATCATTCAGAGTGTATAAATAGCTCACTTAAATTCACCACTGCATGCCCTGAGCTGTTGGGAACAATTATTTTAAAAAAGTGTCTCAGAACAAACAACAAATGTATGAGGAGCTTTCACAGAAGCACGCGAGGAGGAAGAGACTTCAGAATTGTGAGGCAGCCAAAAAAACATTTATAGCAGCAGCATGAGACAAAAAAAAAAAGAAGAGAGGAACAAGGTGGTGTCACAGTTTGAAGCCAGTTTGAAGAGAAATAATACAAACAGTAATAATAAGCCTAATGCATGAGAGAGGGAGAGGGAGAGAGAGAGTCTCGCCTCTTGCCTCAGTTGCATTAAGCAATGTTCTTTTCAGCATTTCTTTCTGCTGTGGCAGACTCACAAAAGGTGTATGGCTGGACAAGGCCTCAATAACACATGTCAAGGAGCCCCGCACAGACAGGGAATAAAGGTACAGGCACAGACGGCTTCAGATGGACAGGGAGAGACTTTGCTTTGCCCTGGACCCGGCTGAAGCCTGTCAAGTTTAGCAATGCACGCTGACACAGGCACACACCCACACACACACAAAGGTGCTTTGCCAATCTTGACAGATGTTGTCCTGGTTATGTTTTTAAAAAAATCTATATATTTATGCTGCTGGGATATTAACCATATTATATAAATACTTGATATGTATTTATATAAGCCCATTCTCCTCTCCTCTTCTCTTCTCCTCCCCTCTCCTATCCATTGGCCTGGCTAGAGCTTGGTCAGCATTTCTTAAAGGCCACTTTTCCTTGTGTACGCTAAGCCATGGTCCCCACTAAACCCATAGTGTCAATTAGGATGCACTGGTACACTGTGTCCAGAGAGACACAGATAGTACAATATTTCCCAATCTATTCAACCCACAAATACTTAATGCAGTCCTTGACATACAGGGACCAGCTATTTATGAAGTATACCACCATATGTTGCTGATTTTGCAGAAAAGTTGGAAGAAAAGTTGAAAGAAGCTATATGCTGGAGTTATTTTCTGGCTCTGCCTATTCCTATGAGGACATTTGGAATAATGAAAGCAGATAGTCATTTTGACTTTTGACCCTGCAGTCAGCCAAAGGAAGGGCAGGGAAACTGCCTGTCAATAGCTGGGTTTATATGGACACTTTTTTATCTTTCCAAATGGAAGCTCTGTTACATGCAAAATTGTTGAAGAAGCTATAATTTGTATATCACTGTATATATGGATGCATATATATACAGTATAAACATATATATACCAGTGGTGTGCAGTCAGGCCCTTCAACCCCTTCAGAGAAGGGGTGACAAAAATGAATAAGACAAGAATAAATTATTA
>JAODUE010023276.1:0-19067 GCA_027564755.1 Amblyopsis hoosieri | reverse complement strand
CTGTTAGCTCACTGTATCGGGTATGGATGGCCTTACACATGATAACATCATGCTAACGTCACCTTATGTTACCTTTAGCTGTCTGTTAGCTCACTGTATCGGGTATGGATGGCCTTACACATGATAACATCATGCTAACGTCACCTTATGTTACCTTTAACTGTCTGTAAGATCACTTTATTGGGTAAGGCCTAACACTGACAGTGTAAAAGGCACCCCAGCACCTGGCTGGTTTTCATTGGTACACTTAGTACGCTCATACGTCATCAAATTCAAATGTTAACGTTAATGTTAATGGGGGGTCCCCCCTCGCAGCCCCTCCCCTCTCCTTACTCATCTCCTTAATGCATTATTCAAACCTGTAGTGTGCGGAGTCAGGCTCAGAGCTGGGGTGCAGTTACACTTTATCAACACCTTATTATATCTGTTTGTTAGCGCACTGTATAGGCTACTACAGTTGGCTATAATAATTACACCATATTCCGTCCCCTTTATTGGATATGGAGGGTCTGACATGTCACCTTTTGCTTTCTGTCTGCATGTGTCTCAGGCTGGATGTGGGGGAGTGATGCTCCAGCTTTTATAATCACCTCCCTAAAAGGTCCACTTAACCTTTAGTGGTTATTAATGGTGGATGTGGTTGAAGTGGACATTGTTACAAAAATGTTTTTTTGGTTTGAAACAAGCCTCTGCTTCTCCCCCTACACAGCCGCCAGTATCATTGTCTTTTGTGTTTCATACAGTATGTAAACAGAGAGCTGGGGCGAGATGCTTGGTTTCTAAAGGCCACCGCCCAATGAAGGCGTCGACAAGCGTCAAGTGACGCCAGGATTTTAGAAGAACTAGTTAATTTTAACAGGGCACAGTCCACTGGCAGTGTCTGACGCCAAAGTTTAGAACGCTCCTCCGTCAATTTGTCTTTATGGTTTGAACTTTCCTTCTTCAGGAGTGTACCTCTAGCATGTCAAATTCATAATACAAAAACACACTGTGGAAGGTTGATTATTATAGCTTTAATGATCCGCTAAAGCCAAGTATGAATGAAACAATGCAAATTATTCCATTGGTATTTTCAGAAATTTGTTCTGGATAAAAAGATGAAAATGTGCAAGTTACACGTATATGTGTGTGGTGTGTGTGTGTGCATATGTGTGTGCGCACGTGTGTGTGTGCACGTGTGTGTGCGTGTGTGCATGCGTGTGTATATCTGTGCGTGTGTGTGTGTGTGTGTATATCTGTGTGCGTGGTGCGTGTGTGTGTGTGGTGCGCGTGCATGTGTGTGGCCCCACAGGAGTCGCACCTATAGAGTCTACCTGGGCAAACACAACCTGAAGAACAACTCAGAGGCCGGCTCTCTCGCCATCAGCCCCTCCAAGATCGTCGTCCACGAGAAGTGGGACTCCTACAATATCCGGTAGGGTGTCACAACTTATATTTATATCTATATAATAATAATAATAATAATAATAATAATCTATATAATATATAACTATATTTTATTATCTTAAAGGTGTAGTCAGCTATTGCAATCTTATTGTAAAATAATCCACGTTTTGTCAAATTCACCAAATATCTCCTCTCATTTCGCTATTTTACCGAAAAAATAATCAGATACTTCTACACAGCCCTGGCTCCATAAATAGCAACATAAACAGTGGCGAACAACGCTCACATCAACAAAGAAACATTTTGCTTCACAATGCATTTCGATGTTTGGAGCAACGCAGTGGAGGCATTATTATTGTGATTTGAGCTCTTCTAGCAATAAAGCTATTTTGCCGCAACATTACTCACGACCAATGAAGAAGCCTTTCGTTGATATTCTTCATTCATTCGGCCGCCTGCAATTTTCGCGACGCGCTCACTCCCACCCAGTGATCCACCTGTGGGTCCCGACCCACAGTTTGAAAACCGCTGCTTTAGTACACCGGTAGAGCAAATCCCTAGTTAGGATATCTACTCTCTGGACCTTGAATCATATATAGATTAACCTTCTGAGTGGGTGAAGGAGTAACTTGCGGCATCTACTCTCCAGGAACGACTTTGCCTTGATTAAGCTGAGCACTCCTGTTACGTTCTCCAACACCGTCATGGCTGCCTGTCTGCCTGAGTCTGGCCTGGTGCTCCCCAACGCCGCTCCCTGCTACGTCACGGGCTGGGGACGCCTCTGGAGTATGTCATAGGTTTACCTAGCTAATCAGATCAGTTAAATCTGATTAGATCGAACAGTGTGGTGCTTTAACAAATATATATATTTATAATTATTTTCTCTCATACACTTCATATATTGTGAAGAGTTGAAGCTAATTTATTTCTTGGAAAAACAGGCTATATGAGAAACAGATTTAATGGTTGATTAATGTATAGTGTAATGCTTAAACACATTGAAGTACCTAACAAAATGTGTGTTGCTTAATAACTAGTGACGGACCTATTCCGATATTGACAAACATTTATTGTGAGTAATTTAGGGTACAATCATCGTCCCTCAGTAATCTGATTGTTATTACTATGAATGTTCCCAATCGTAATATTGCTAATATGAATGTTGTTCCTTACTAATCTGAATATCATTCATATGAATTTCATCTAAATCTGGCTGTCTCTAATCTGATTGTCTCTAACCTGACTCACCAACCTGTCACTAATATGACTGTCACTAACCTGACTCTTACCAACCTGACTGTCACTAATCTGAATGTCACTAATCTGATTGTCTCTAACCTGACTCACCAACCTGTCACTAATCTGAATGTCACTAATCTGATTGTCTCTAACCTGATTCACCAACCTGTCACTAATCTGAATGTCTCTAACCTGATTCACCAACCTGACTGTCACTAATCTGAATGTCACTAATCTGATTGTCTCTAACCTGACTCACCAACCTGACTGTCACTAATCTGAATGTCACTAATCTGATTGTTTCTAACCTGACTGTCTCTAATCTGAATGTCACTCATCTGATTGTCTCTAACCTGACTGTCACTTATCTGACTCACCAACCTGACTGTAACTAATCTGAATGTCACTAATCTGAATGTCTCTAACCTGATTCACCAACCTGACTGCCACTAATCTGAATGTCACTAATCTGAATGTCTCTATCCTGACTGTCACTTACCTAACTCACCAACCTGACTGTCATCTCCCTGGTGCAGCCGGGGGCCCCGTCGCTGACGTCCTGCAGCAGGCCCTGCTGCCCGTGGTCAGCCATGCAACCTGCTCCAAATCCGACTGGTGGGGCAGCCTGGTCACCACCAGCATGGTCTGTGCTGGCGGCGACGGCCAGCTGGCCAGCTGCAACGTGAGTACAGCCGAAGTCGGCAGCCATCTTGGTAAGGTCAGCGCGTACAGTTGTTTCGGGCCAGCAAGACCAGGCCACTGCAACCACACGATTGGGGTAGTAGCTTAACGGTTTGTGAGTTATAACGCAGACAATTGGCTCTTTGAGGGGAGGGGCGGGATATGTGCATTTTCGGTACGGCGAAATAAAACTGAAGCTCGCGAGGCTAGGAAGGCCGCCACACTACAATGCCCTCTACTGAATGTGTGTTTGGCGCCCCCCACAGGGAGACTCTGGCGGACCGCTGAACTGCCAGAGAGCGGACGGCTCGTGGGACGTCCACGGAGTGGTGAGCTTCGGCTCCAGCATGGGTTGCAACTACCCCAAGAAGCCCTCCGTCTTCACCCGCGTCAGCGCCTACGTGCCCTGGATCAACAAAGTGAGTAGTGTAGTGGTCTGGGTGCTCCTCTTCCTCAAAGTGGTGCAGACCGCACCACACAACACTATCCCAGCATTAGCAATGTGTTTCCAATGTGTGTGTGTGTGTGGCGGGGGGGGCTTCTGAAGGAGCACCCTATGGCATTGAAGGAAGAGGTGTTTTTGTTTTGATCGAGTTTAAATATCAACAAGCTTTCTCCAGAATGGCTTAGTAAACCTTTAAGTTGATCTACTAGGTGGCCGAGACTAATTTTGTGCGGAAATGCGAAACATCAGCCCAGTTATGAAGGGTTGGATTAGAATGAATAAATTATCAAAAGAGAAGTGTGGGTTGAACAGGGTATGACTATAGCCTGAATGAATACAGGGTGTGAATAAACCTGTTCAACCCTTCCACTTCCCCACACACTTGAAGTCAGTGGGAGTCAAACTCAGGGCTTGCTCCCAAGACCGTCCAAACCCAGTGCTTTGGCCTGTCTCATCCATGCCTGCTCTTCGTAACTGTAGGCCTACTGATTCAGTCAAGTTTGTCTGTTAAGTGTAAACATCGGCTACAGTACTTCTGCGTTCAAACGGAAGACAAAGCAAACGGATGACTCTCAAGACGGGAATGCCCATAAGCAACAAGCCTGTCTCTCTTGACAATCGTGTGAACGCAGGGTTAGGGGTACCAGCCAGTGTATCTATCTGTTATACATTATATCTGTACAATCAAATGCTAGAATCCTGAGAAAATTGTGTTATTTATCAAAATCTGACCATCTTTGTTTATGTATAATCAATGAAATCAATAATATAAAGGAATGTAAAGAAATGCACGTGATATTACTGAGCACATAATTTAGCCACTGCCAATTACATGTGGGCGTTTATTTTATTATTATGATCGAGTGTGTTTAAACTATAATCTTTATTATCTGTTTCTAGGTGATGACCAGCAACTAAGAAGTAGATGTTTGTGACATGTATTATTATGTCATTACATTAATAAAAATGTATATACTTCATATACTTTGTGTATCCACCTTAATAAAAAAGAGGTATTTTGATTGACATGCCTGATGACCAACTACATAACTCAATGATCAAAATAAATGTTAAAACTTCCACTAAGGAATTTGTTGGGAAACAATGACAAAAAACAGGCTGTTTGCAGGTCTTGTAAATCTGTGACGGATACAGACGTGCGAGTGACAGCTAACAGCCAATGAAAATATGCAGTACCACTAACTGAAAGTGCTGTCGAGCTTACAGCGGTATATGCATCATACATGGTGTACTGCTAATAGACAGAAGAGGCTGAGAGAATAATTAGAATGATACTCTAGACCAGGGCGATTCAACTCCGCATCCTGGAGGGCCGCACCCTGCATGTTTTAGATCTCTCCCTGCGCCAACACGCCTGATAATGACCCATTCATTTGAATCAGATGTGTTGTAGCAGGGAGAGATCTAAAACATTCAGGGTGTGGCCCTCCGGGACCGGAGTTGAATAGCCCTGGGACTCTAGACTCTAGCCTATACCTTCAGATTTATGTGTAGAGTGAGCAGGCTCAGAAGTGTCCCACAAAATGTGATATTAGTTACGTATCAGCTAGTCATGCTATTGTAATTCACTCTTGCAAAGATCTAGGTTAGCTCAAACTCCACTTCCCACCTATTTTTTCTGTACATTTCTTGTATTTCTAATAGGACAACTAAGGCTTTAATGGGTGGCAGTGCTTTAACGACAGTGAGCAGACAGACGTTTTGGGGTCCTTTATCCACTCTGTCCCCCAGTCATGTCTAAAGTGATTGGCTAAAATAATGAGTGACTCTAATAGGTGTTTTAAACAGCAACATGGCCTAATTTCTCAGTCTAACCTCTGTCAGGTGAAAATGTCTGCTGACCTCATCTGGTGTAGCCTGTATATGTCAAGCAATAATAGCTTAAAGCCAAAGTTCTTAGGCACATCATTTATCATTTTCTCACATTAGTTCAGATGATTGTTTGCTTTTAATCTTTATATCTACGACTATATTGTGTATTTCATATGAGAGGTGTGTGCCATATCCATCCATAACTTGCCTCTGTATTTTAACCAGAAAAACAACCATACTGTTCTATGGAGGGCTAGAAGTGCATCATCCGTGCAGTTTCTGGCATATATTCTGTCCTGCCGTGCTCAAAAAGGTCTCATTTACAACCGCGATACACTCGTCTCTGCTCCCCAGACTCATTTACATTTAAATTAATGTATCATTAAGAAACTACGTCAATTTCTGCACTCTGCCAACATAATGTTTCAGTTGGCCTGTGCAGTTTTGTCATGTCAGATGGATCACATAAGGCTATTTAAGGCTTATTTAATCTTGCTTGGAACCAACACTTTTTGAGCAATGAAAAGCTTTTAATGTGTAAATGTTAAAATACTTAATAAATAAAATAGGTAATAGCCTGGCCTGTACTAAGCATGATTGAGAGAATAATTGTTTTAAAGATCACAGGTTGGTCATATTTAATACGAACAAATATTGAGGAGATAGTGGTAGCAGTTAATAACAAATAATAAATTAATGAACCATATTCTATTTAATATTGTTTTGAGAGGTTTTCATTACAAACTATAAGACCCATCATTAGTTAGTCAAAATTACAAACAAAATGTTTTTTTCTGTAACATGAAATCATTCTGTGGTACCAGTTTATACTATATCTTTTCAGAAGATGGCGACAAATTACTTATTTTGAAACATGCTCAGGAAAGTGTTGTGCTGTCTTGTCACTGTATTATTGAAAATATGAAGAAAAAATATACACATTTCAGATCTACATTAAACTAAACTAACCGGTCTAAATTGGACCTGGTAACAGTGACTAATCTTTGGTTAAACCACGCACTGCAAGACAATAAACTGGTGGCGTGTTCCGATAAACACCATAGGGCCTGATTACACCGAGACGCGTTTTGTTTTTGTTCGTTTTTTAGATGCCCATAAAAGTTAAAATATTCTTAACTCTCTGCGCAAGTCGCGGAGTCGCGCTGTTTGGCAATGTGACAGTTGGCCCAGGCAGCCGTTCTCTCTGGCACAGGCCATACTACATACTACATACAGATCTCTGTGTGATCTGGAGTTAATCAAAGCGCTTTTGACGCGGCCGCTCCTTCAGCGACGCGTCTCGGTGTGATCGGGCCTTTATAAAGAGTTATTCATTTCTATGAAGCTAAGCATCTGAAATGAGTTAAGGTATCTCGTCACGCTAGATGCAATCGGTTTTTACTTTGAATTAAAAGTTCTGTTGATGAAGAACTGCCAGATTACCCTGTTTCTTCCAAAATACACTACTGGAAAACGAAATACTTCCTGAACGTCAGAGGATATTTCCTGTGAAAAATCGATGCTAACACTCTAAACGGAACGCAATTAAAATTAAAACCCCAGCAGACTATTAATTGACTGTATAAATGGAAAAGATACTGTAAAGATTGTGTAAATTATGCATTGTTGACATCCCAGGGCAGATTTGGTCCATGAATTATGTAGATAGTCATCCTGCATGTCACTCAAAACACCTCTTATTGGGTGGAGCCACATGCATTAACTCCCTGCCCATATGGGCCTTAGTGCCTTGGAAACCCCCGATCTAAACATTTGACTGTGTTGCAGATATCATATTTTATTCTTGTAATTTCTTTTATTAATTTCTTTTTAATTATTTATGTTTACTGACTGTTTTTAAAGGTTTAACCAGGGACAGGACTTGCAAATGATCTTAGGCTATAAACCCTGCATTCAATGCATCTATTCCAGGTTACTATGACCATGTGTAACCTGTTATAATGTTTATTGTGTTGTCCCTGATAAAAAAATAAAAAATCCTTCCCGATATCTCTCCCACTCGTTTCCTGTCTATCTCCACTCCAATAAGGAAAAACAACAAATAAAAATGCCTCTTCTGTCAAGGCGGGTCCTGGCTTATGCAGTCTATGGCAGGGCTATTCAACTCCGGTCCTGGAGGCCGCACCCTGCATGTTTTAGATCTCTCCCTGCTCCAAGACTCCTGATTCAAATGAACGGGTCTTATCAGACTTCTAACAACCTTGAATCAGGCGGGTGTGGGAGCAGGGAGAGACCTAAAACATGCAGGGTGCGGCCCTCCAGGACCGGAGTTGAATAGCCCTGGTCTTTGGTCTTCAGTCTATGCAGCTGGCCAATGCTGTGTCCCAGACTTTACGCAACACGAGTAAAGGCATGGCTCTGCCAAACTACCTACTGTCTAAGCCAGCAGGTGTGAAAGGTTTCGTCCCGTTCCGTGAACCTGGCATGACGCTAATGTCGAACAAATGTCACCTCTCAACCTCTGCTGAGCCGCGGCGAGGCGCA
The DNA here is from genome assembly GCA_027564755.1 of Amblyopsis hoosieri. Taxonomy (NCBI): domain Eukaryota; kingdom Metazoa; phylum Chordata; class Actinopteri; order Percopsiformes; family Amblyopsidae; genus Amblyopsis; species Amblyopsis hoosieri. The sequence goes on along the minus strand of JAODUE010023276.1, from coordinate 10,978 downwards.
CTTGGCACCCGGTCAGCGCTGCAGAATCCCCCTGGACAGCTTTCCCTCGCCCGCCGTGACCCAGGCCATCTGTTCCCTCGTCTCGGGTTAGCAGGCTACTGGGTGTCACACATGTTGACGGCCTCAGGGCGCAGTGAAACCCAGAGGAAAGTGAGATGGGATTCTGGGATGAACCGCTTCCCAACTACACGTTTAGAAAGTGTGTGTGTATGTGTGTGTGTGTGTGTGGCTTCCAAGTTAAAAATGAAGTTCATCTAAAAACTTTCATTTTAATGTTCATTGTGCAATTTTTTATGGCTCGGATTCAGTGTTGAAGGTGAGGCAATGCTGGAGAAAGATGGTTTATATTTGAACGCAACATCAAAACAAACACACCCATGCTCAGCCTCCGCCCCAAATAACACTTATTTGCCTGGCAGTCTGGCAGAAAATGTATAATAAGATTTATTATAAATAATGAATTACTAATAATTATGAATAACTGCTTTGAATAAAGGTGCTACAGTATCAGTTGTCTGCTTTTGAATGTCATGTTAGGAAAGTGTTGTTGATGCAAAGTAGGCCCTTCATTACCAAACACCAAGTAACTCAATTAGGATATAAACTGAATCTCTAATAAACAGTTCAATCAAGTCAATCTTTATTATCCCAGAGGGGAAATTATTTCGGCAACAGAAGACACGGTACAGGATATCCACACCATCCACACATAAATATCAAATACACAGTAAGATAGTCATGACATACAGTATACATAATTAGTAATAAGTCAAGATATGGAGACTTTTCTGTTAATGCAGTTAATTAGTGGTTGGTAGCATTTAATAGTGTAATGGCCATAGGAATAAATTAGTTTCTGATCCTCTTCGTTCTGCCTTTAGGCATTCTGAAGCGCCATCCCGAGGGAAGCCTACAACACTGATCCTCCAAGGGGTGGCCAGTACAGTCTAGGATGGCATTGGCCTTCCTGAGCACATGCCGATTAAATATTTCATTTATCTGTGCCTGGTTCACCCCAATGGTCTTGTTGGCTATTTTAACAAGACTACCTAGTCGGTTCTTGTTATGCAGACTCACATTTCCAAACCAGGACACCATACAGAATGTCAAGCCAATGACTTCTTTAAAACCAGATATACTGTATGGCAACCTGCGGTTAGGGAGCCCATCTGCAGTGGCTCCCTGTAGCTTTAACAAACTCAATAAAATAAATCATATACAGCAGAAATGTATCTTGGTTAAGTGGTGGGCAGTTAGAATATATATATAAAGATATATAACTTAATTTTTTGGTAATTAGTAGTCAATAAAAGCACCGATTTACATTGAAAATAACATTTATATGGTACTTTTAGTATTTAGGCTTCTTCTAACTTCCGGGAACTATTTTGAGGCTCCACGATCCACCATTCCTGTGAACGGAGATAATGCAACTCTCACTCTACATGGCTCTGGTCTTCCTTACGCAAGGCACAAAAACAGTGTGGCTGCTGCTATTTAGATTATAGTATTGATTCGAGTGGAACAACGAACGTGGAAGTCACGGTAACCTGAATAATGGGAAATACTATAGCCTAATAAATAGCCTGTGATTCAGGGCTTTAGCAGAAGACATCCCAGTTGTGCACCTGGAACACCGCAGGCTACACAAGCCGAGCATCATGAGACTCGAGTTACGCAAAATGGTTTCCCTTTTTTAAATTAAGCGGATTGGTCGCACGATATTAATAGGCTACTGTTGTTGGTTAATGATGTTGGACGAAATACGTTAGGTGCAGTCTACAAAATCGGACGCTCGGTGTGCTCGACAGTTTGAGGTACAACATGACAATGAAAGAAAATATAAGAATGGCCCCCCCAAACTGTCATTTAAAAATTAACTAGGGATGCCTTGGCCAGAACTAAGGGGGCCGGGCTTTCCCCGGCCTAAACTAGTCCGACAGGTTTATGGAGTTATTTCTTTTGTTGTGTTTTTAAAATACAAAGATTACATATTATATAAAAGTTTGACAAATATATATTTTTGACAAACTATTCCATATTATTTAAAGGTCAGAGGTTGACCCAGGGCCAGGGGTTAACTTCCCTGGTTCCGCCGCACCCTCAATATGGATGGGCTTGTCTACCAGTGCTACCCTAACAATAACAATACCAAAATTACCACAAATGTTAAAAATGCAAGGCACACATCCAAACATACAAGTATATTGCAATAGTGTATTGCAAGGAGTGTTGTATAAGTGAGTCAGTTCAAATTGCTGGCCAAGCACATCCTGGATCTGTTTTGCGTCTACAAGAATCATGTGATTACTGAGTATTTTGAACATCCGTTGGCTTCTCTCTTCTACGTGGCTCTGGTTCTAAGGTTTAGAGGGACCTAGGTCACAGTCCAGATCCAACCGGTTATGTTATTCTGAAGTGTTATTCAGAAATGTGCTGATAGGCTAATGTGTGTCCATGCACCATCACCAAAGGCTTCAAGGATGTCTATGAGAACATCGTGTTTATGGTGTGATATGAACGTGAATTGTGCTAAGCAAGTATTGAGCATAGGTCACAGAATGAAACTTAGAGCAAATCCGTCTGAAGACCATAGCGTAACATTTGTAACTGCTCCATAGCTATTATACCATCAATAAACCTTATTCACGCAGGTCCTCTCTAAGACCTCCTTGATCAGACACAACTTACCACAGTACCAGCCTCAAGCTCTGTTTGCCTGCCTACTGGTTATAGCTCTAGCCTTGCTAAAGCTTACAAGATCAGGATGGTCTCGCGAGCTTCAGTTTGCCGCAAGTCTTGGAAATCGATGTGTTTCAGGCCAGTAAATCTAGTGTGTTGCCAATCAGCGTCATACTGTTAGCTACGGGGGTGGCTAAGGTGTGAGTGTGCGACAGTGCGACATGAAAACATATCGACTTGAAAACGCCTAGATGACACCATATAGCATCGGTTTTATTCGAATTTATTAAGAGATTTCTCAATGTAAAATATGTTTTCACTCTTCTCCCAACTTTTCTACCACAAGTGTGAATAACAACAGACTGCTGGTTCACAGGTTCGTCCAATTACATGCAAAGTCTTTTTTTGAAAGCCGTCTTGAAACAGATTTAATGGACGGCTCCCCAGATGGATATGTCTAACTGACAGATATCCGCTCTGCTCTATCTGTCCATGGCTTGTAAATTGTTATTTGAACTTTCCTTCCTGTCTCGTGTACATCTGTGGTCTGTCTACACCTGAGTTCTCCATCCTCAGCCCTGGCAATTAAATCAAATCAGATTCTAAGTTGTACAGTATATAAAATCTGATTCATCTGTACTTTCATTGACATTAGGCCATTTGTAAGACACATATTACCCAATGCCATTGCAGTAAGTCAAATGATGGTAATGTTATGTAATCGTATGCTTTGCAGCAGCCTGTAGCTGGAGCTGTAAAGTTCCGGGAGGGTCAAGGCAGAGAAAACTATAAATACAGACTGGATATGTTTAGAGGAAAAGAGGAAGGAGAAAAGAGAGACAGAGCAAGAGCTCTGTAAGGACAAGGAGGCTAGCGAGAGTAGCATCTGTACCCAGTGGTGAGTACGAACTGATAGCAGGGCCAATCACACCTTGTGTTATTTAATGTAAATGCGTTTTCAATTAACTTGCTGTATAATGTAAATACAATTGAGCAACTTCTCAACGCTAAGCTTTCTGTTTCTGTCCTGCAGACCACCATCTTCATCATTTCAACCGCCTTCATCATGACCACCATGAGGAAGATGAGTGTGACTTTACTTATCTTTGTTGCCATGACTTTGGCTGCTGCATGTAAGTCTAATTGTTCTCATAGTTACACTCACGCAGAGCTCATCTGATATAGTAGTGATGTAGTTCTTAATTAAAGGCAGTTATGTCACTCTTGTTTAACTCAACCCATCTCTCATGTTGAGTGTGTGACAGACATATTGATGTTGAAAAAGCTTATCTTCTAGGATTTATGATCATTCTCTCTCTGTTTATAGCGGAGTTTGCCAGCACTGGCGTAAAAACCTTGATCTTCCCTCAGGAGACGGACAACAGTTACGCTGAGTTATTCCCCAAGATGCCTCTGTCTTTGAAGGCTTTAACGCTCTGCATGCGCCTAGCCACGGAGATGAATGTCAGCCGGGATGTTGTTCTCTTTGCTTATCACACCCATAAGATGAACGACCTCCAGATATGGCGTGAGAGTGGCAGGTACGGTATACAGTCTGAGGATGTCCAGATATCCACAAACCCAAATTAAACACAACAAACCACATCCACTTGTAAGCCTTCTCTTGAAGCAAAAAGAGGTGAACTCGCGTTGTCTTACCCTCTCTGTCTATGTTTTTGTGTCTATTCCCTACTTCAGCCTGTCTTTCTATCTAGATGCCAACGAGATCCTACAGAGTTACACTGTCAAGAGCCCTGACCTGGGTGTGCAGGAGACACACCTGTGTGTGACCTGGGACTCCAGGACTGGCCTGGCTAGCTTCTATGTGGACGGGAGGCGGCTGCAAGGAAAGGTTTACAAGAAGGGCCACCATGTTCCTGCTGTGGGCAGGGTGATCCTGGGGCAGGACCCAGACCACTTCTTGGGTAGTTTTGATGCTGCGCAGAGTTATGTTGGGGAGATCAGAGATGTCAACATGTGGGACTATGTCTTGAGTCCCTGGTTGATCAAGGATGTACATGCTGGCAAGTTTGTTCTAGCAGGTAACATCTTTGACTGGAACACAATTGTAGTCCATCTTAATGGGAATGTGGAGATGGTCAATTGAAATCAGTTAGTCGGTTTATGTACAGTGCAGTACTAGTATACATTTTGATATACCCTATTTATCAGAGCAATGCCATTTGTAATGGCATTTAATAATTAAATGGTTTAATAGTGTAACATTTCCCTAATTGTAATTATCATAGCTCTATTCCTTTAGCCTGGTGTAACAACAAAATATTCACCGTTTGAATATAGTCTGGCTGTGCTGTGGTCTGGTTATAGTCATTTTGAAACTATTGGACAGCCAATCGGCATTGCTATAACTGTTTTGATCATCTCATCTAGCTCTACCACCATTTAGAAACACGCTTGACTTCAATGTCATCTCACTGCTCTCTAATGACCCACTCTAATGGGTCCGCCAACAGGGTGTAAAAACACTAATGTGAATGGGGTTTCCAGGCTTTAATCTCAGAAAAACAATTGGATCTACAAGCAATAGTGGTCAGAGCCAGGCTAGCCCTAACCCTACATTATGTACCATAACTGTGCCAAGACTCTCTGGGTGTTTCTCAATGTCAAGGATGCTTCCTTGGTAGGACGGATCCTTCCAAGTGCCTTCCTAATCGGGTCCTTCCGAGGCTAGGAAAGACATTCGAAAAACACGTAATGGAATGGCCTAGCTAGTTTGCAAGATGGCGTCATTCAAAAAAAAGTCCTGCCTTCAAAATCATTATGCTTAATTAAACCACGCGTTTCGTTTTTTAATAACAGTTAAAAAAACAATGGATCGTGCTGTATTGGTGTTAGTTTCGTTTTGCGCTATATTTAAATATCTCCTCTTCTGAAGTTCGCACAGGATTGTGGGTATTTTTAGACCACGAAGGATGCACACATGCATTCTTCAAAATCCTCTGATGGAAGGATTGAGTCCTTGGTAGAATTCTTAAGCATCCTAGACATTGGAATGGTACTTTGTCCAGATTTGATGACGTGGCATCCTTGAAATACAGCCGTCAAGGATCCTTCCTTGACATTGAGAAACACCCACTGTCTGCCATCACGGTTGGGCGCCTGTCATGCACAGAGCAGAGGTGCTGATGGGAAATGTAGTTTAAATGCAGCACAGGGCCGGGAGCTTTTAAGTGGTCCCCGTTCGCCAGCTGTGTCAATACATTGGAGCAGTGTTTAGCACCCGCTATGTGCTGGGAAACATGGCTTCAGCGTGCCAAGCGACAACCGCAGCGACTCCTTGCCAGATATCTGCCAACTGGCTCTGTGGCCTTTCACCTCGCACTCCTGGGCGCGCTAATCGCCCGCTTAAAACAGTCACATGCGTTCGTTGTGAACATGAGAGGCGGCATAGCTTACATTGTGTCAGTCACATTAAATGCTTTAGCACATCTCGCTCAGTATACGCTTTCTCTAGCAGGGTTATTGGCTGTTGAAATCCCATTGTTGTAATTTGGTCATTTGATGATACTGTACCATTTGAGGTTTTATTTAGTTTGAACATGCGCCATTTCACATTCATACATTGTGATCTTTATTGGTTTCAGTGTGGAATGCTGATGCTCTGATTTGATTGGTCAAACGGGACAGGGTTTCTATAGCGGGCTCTGGTGCTGCACATGATTGCATACAACATTTTCATTTAAACTCAATTGTAAAAGCACGTATGTGCTTTGGGCTGGCCGATAAACCCAATGTTTCGGCTGGTCACTATCCTGCCCATTATCTGCATGTGCAAATGTTTTCCTGTAGAACTGTCAGCTTTTATTCTTTTTCCAAATCCAAATAGAGTGAAACGGAAAATGTAGTCCTTACAATGTAATGTGAGACCTATTGAAATGCTGACATAACTTGTATTTAATGTTCTATTCTGTTGTTCTTGTATTTTTACAGTATATTGTTATAATTTTTACAAAACCCATTTGTCAATGCCCAAAAACTACCTGAATTCTCTTTAATTTTACTGTTACCATTTTATGCATATAGAGCTAAAAACATCCTAATGGTGAAAAACACAGATTTCTTAATATTACCCTGTGTGTGTGTGTGTGTGTGTGTGTGTGTGTGTGTGTGTGTGTGTGTGCGTGCACGAGCATGTACGTACATGCCAGGGAGAAGGTGTTTTATTAAGGTGGACGTGGCTGGTTGGGAAAGCACATTTTTATCGTCGTGGACCTTGTCGTCTGCTATGATGTCATCATCGCTGTGTGTGTGTGTGTGTGCGCGTGCACGTGCACATGCATGTGCTGGAGGCAGATGAGGCGGCCTGTGCCCGCGTGGGCACCAGCCCGGGGACAAAGTGCTCTTTATTCAGTGTGCTCGGCTCCCCGGCAGGAACCAGGAACACTGTCGCGCTAAAACATAAACTGCATCCAGTAACCAGAGCCACATGTTCCAGAGTGGCAGGGAGGTTATAGCAGCCGCGTCAGGGGGCGTGGCCTCACCAGGGAGGCGTGGTTTCATCAGGAGGGGGGAGGAGGGTTGGCTGTGCCCCAGGCTGCTGTTAGGATACTCCGGCGCAACACGGTTGTTCAACATCGTGCTTTTTATACGAGTCAGGGAAACGCAAACCAAGAACAGATTGTCCCCAAATGTGTCTGGAGATGGCTGTATGTGTGTGTGAGCGTGCACGCGTGTGTCTTGGAAATGTGTGTTCGTGTGTAGATGTGTGTGTGCGTGTGTCTGGAAATGTGTGTGTGCGTGTGTTTGTATGGATGAGCCGCGCAAAGGATCAAGCCTGGCTCAAAACATTTTAGGCACAAATTAGGACGTCACTCACTGCCGAGCATTTAGGAAGACGTTGTCATGGCACAGATGGTTTCATGGCCTATCTTTTTGTTTTTGCCCACACTGTTTCTCATTGCTGTGAGAACCGTTGTCCAGAACAACAGAATACGGCAACTGTAAAATATGTATGAAGATATCAACAAACTGTGGACAAATGCAGTTAGCTTATATCTTTTACTGTAAGTCCCAGCAGAGGTGGACATGCTGAAAACTTAGCTTATGGGACCATAATTACAGTGTATTATCCAACATTTGTATAAGAGTACAAACCAGCTTTGGGTTTAACTGCGTTCTGTTTTTCATTCATCCCAGTCCAATAATAGTTTGCCACAACTTCTATTACAAAGTCCTTTTGCATGTAATTCGTGAATGAAACATAAAATAACAGCATTGCCGTGTTTGGTCATTCTAAATCATCAAGCTCCTAAATGTTCAGGTCACATTAATAAATTGCTGGACAAACATTTTTTAAAGCAGTTAGCACTTTGCATTTTAACGCATCACAGGTTTGGTTAGAACTGTATTTCTGCCCCATAAACCTTTTATGCTTTTATGATTATGCGACAATGTAATTGAGACCATATAGACTACAAGTGTGTTTGTCAGTTATGAGATACTACTGTATGTGATGTACCATTAGCACAATACTGTAATATTTTACCAAGGATATGACCCAATTTGTCCTCTCCACTCCCCTCCACACACACACGCACACACACGCACACAGTACACCTACACGCACACACACACACACACACACACGCACACAGTACACCAACACGCACACACACACACACACACACGCACACAGTACACCTACACGCACACACACACACACACACACGCACACAGTACACCAACACACGCACACGCACACACACGCACACAGTACACCAACACACACACACGCACACACACGCACATACACACACACACACTTAAGAAGGTGTTAGAGAGATGGTACCAACGAACGGTAGCTGAACTACTGCAGGCTGGTGTCACCCCTCCTTCCCTCCCCCCCGGAAAGGTCAGGATTGAGGGGAGGGTTGACCCTTGACCTTTCCATGACATGGCCGTCCGTGCACACACAGGAACAGTGCACTTCTATGGTAACACAGACTGCCGTAATCAACAGAATGTCTTGGTTGGTGGGAAATATTGGTTACAGTAATATTGGTTTAAAAGTTATGTTATCGTATTTTGGGTCCAATCATGGCAATTATTTATCTTTTTTGCATCTGATGTTTAATACATCTTAGTTGTCGTCAAATCTTGAAACTATTGACCATTTACACGAGTAGTACCTACACATCATTTGTTTCATTTTGCCGTGGTGGCTGTACCCCTTGTACACAGACGTTGTTCTGGTTGCCTGTTTTTCCGTTCATTATAGGTAATGGAATTTCTGATTTTTAATCAGTGAAAGTTGGGGAATTTGACATTTATATCACGTAGCGTGGGAATCCTGGTCTTGAGAGCTTCTGCATACAATGAAGGAATGCATTGCTGCAATGCATTCCTTCCATCTGGACTCTTAGGGATCGTACAGGTATGGACAGTGTATCTCAGATACAACCTCCAGTCCTATTGCAAAATTATGCAGCTCCTCCTTAATGTCCACTTGAGGCTGGCTCTAATACAAAGCTAGTCAATTCCCATAGACTCCCATTAGAATGCCCAACTTCACAGCAGAAACAAGAAATGTTACAGCCTGGTACAAAATACTACAAATAATCCACCTCGATAACTCGACCTGCGACCTCCACCTCCTAGCACTCAGTCACAAGTTTATTCCCCAAATGTTTTTTGTATTTTTTACTCTTCTCTCTACTGTCTCTCTAAATAATAATATTAAAAATGTATGTTAGCACTTTAGTATTAGGCACATAATATTCAGGCCATTAGGAACTGTGTTTGATGATTGAATGACACATTGACATGGTAGTAGACACATGACAAGATGCTTTAACTATTCTGATATAATATTGGTTGCTTACACTTGCTGGTTTTGACCTGTCCAACTAATGACAAATGTACTACATGTAAGTCGCTTTGGATAAAAACCGTCTGTTAAATGTCGTAAATGTAAATAACCTTTGGCTTTGGTCTCTGTAGTTACCCTATTCATGTAAACTACAAATGATGGTGAATGTTTCTGTACCTAGAATGTAACTCCAGGGTGACCTTTTCTGTAACTTTTCTATACCTTAAAATATATTACGATAAACATTAATCCCATTATTATGGATAACCGGGGGTTATAGGCGGAGTCAGGTACTACCAAGGCAGCAACAGCCAGAGCCCGCACACTTGAGTTTCAAGCACGCTCATCAGAAAACTACAGTTGTGGCTTTAACCGTTTGTAGTGCATTTTATAATGTTTACAGCATATGTTCTAATGTTAAGAACGACCCAGGTCATGGATCAGATTCACCCAGCGATGTTTTGAGAGGTTAGAGTGTTGTCTTGATAATGTGTGTCCATGCATCAGGGCCTACAAGGATGTCCATGTATGTGTGTGTGTGAGCATGCCCATGATAATGGGTATGAAAAGCTTAGCACAAAGTTACCTCAGAGGAAAAAACATTCAGAGAACATCTGGGAACATATCGATTTGAATGCTATGGCTCAGCATCTGTACATTTCTCTACCCATTTTACCATCAATAAACCTGATTCACTCAGTTAATCTTGGAGTCCTTCTTTGGTCAGACAATTTGCCACACTTTCAACAAACAATTGTGTGCGACCCGGAGTTAGCAACTCCAGCCCTCCGCTAGCAACGCAAGCCTTCGCGTAGACCGCTCAGAGTCCAATTGACCTTGAACTTTTAGTGGCGGATGGTGTCGTTATTAAGTTGCCCTGGGCGATACGTGTCCTCGACTGCTTTGACTACGACGGGGTAATGGTTTCTTTTGAAGCGTTTTCAGCGGGGCTGTGCTCGTGCTGTTCCTGATCCTCTGAGGGACCATTGTTTGGAGACCTCACAGGTTCCTCCTAATCCAATTGGCCACGCATGTCTCCGCTCGGGGAAAACCTTCCTGCACGCTCACAGGCGGATTGACAGAGCTGTCCGGGGGTTGAAAAGTCACTTGTCCAAATACAGCCTTGTTTCATTACAGGGGGAGGAGGGAGGGGGGGAGGAAAGAGGGGTGCGTGCCTGCCTGCCTGGCTCGCTTGCCGTCCAAGAATCCACCTCCACAGAAATCTCTAACAGGAAGTGGATTTCTCCTCTCCTCCTTCTCCTCATCCTCTCCTCCTCCCGAAGCCCTTGAGTGTTCTCCCTCTTTACTCCTGCTACTCCTCCCTCTCCCTGCCAGTGCCGGGCCGCGGGCGGGCCGCCGGCGCGCCGGCGCGCGGGGCCGCGCCCCGGCCCGGCCGCCCCCCCCCCCCCCGGCCCCGCGCGCCCCCCCGCGCCGCCCCGCCGCCCCCCCCCCCCCGCCCCCCCCCCC
>JAODUE010023275.1:0-47699 GCA_027564755.1 Amblyopsis hoosieri | reverse complement strand
AGTACCTTGAATTTGGGGCTCTGAGTAGTGGGGGCAATTTGTGGTCATGTGGTGAAGTTTGGTGTTTCTGGGCCTTATAGTTTTGGCTGGCCAAACACTTTTAGCGGAGAAGAATAAAAAATAATAATAATAATGAGAACAAAAGCAATAGGGCTCCTGCACCTTCGGTGCTTGGACCCCTAAATATACACACATTTAGGAAAAGTCAGGGTCCTATAGTTAGATGGGACTTATTTTAACATCGCTATTACATTGCAACATGTTTAAATGGTAAAAATGACCGCCTTGGTAGATTTAGTGTTAAACAGAAACAAAGTCTCACCCAGAATTACACACAGTTTAGTTAAAGCTACCCCACCCCTCACCTTGTCTAGTCATGACCTCTGAGCTCTCTCTTGTCTGGACTGACTGTATGTGCCTGTCCAACTAGCGTGTGTGTGCGTGCGCGTGTGCATGTGTTCTGCTCTAGTACTCCTACTGGCTTCGTCCCTGGTGGTGTGTGTGGCATGTCTTCAGGGGGACAGATAGGGTGTCAGGGTCCTGGCTCGCATCTCGCCTGGACGTTGTCCAGAATGAGCTCGTCCTTTTCCTCCATTTGCTCTGCACCCCAGCACACTGGTCGGCGTGACGACGGCCAGCGTGACACCGTCATACCCAGAAGCCCTGGTCTCCGCGGGCTGACCATGTCTACGTGGAGCGGCATCGCCCTCTGGACCTCTACTATTCCCTATGGAGAGGGCCCGTTTGTACTGGCCACGTGCCAGCGAGGGTGGGGGGGGGCAGGGGCAGGTCAGCTCTCAGGGGTGGTCTTGGTGTCTGTGTGTGTATGCGTGTGTGTGTGTGTGTGTGTGTGTGTGTGTGTGTGTGTGTGTGTGTGTGTGTGTGAGAGACTGATCTATTTGGACTCTGCTGTTGCTTTGTTTTTCTGTGATTACTTTTGACTTTGCTGTAAAGCTTCTCTGTGAGATCTCCCCGTCTCTGTGACCTGTGTGTGTGTACAGGCAATAAAGAGTCCCAGGAAGAACGTGAAGCTTTACCGTTATAAATCATGCTAATATTTCCATAAAGATAAATGCTTTACCGGGGTCCAAGGAGTTCAGCTATTCCTACCAAAGTGTTTTGCTCCAAAAACACCCCCGCACACGCCACCTTATCCACGCCCTCATTCGTTCTGTAGCTTGAATGCAACATTCCCGTTCTGACGGGAGTGAAGCTGCCATATCTGCCCGAGTACAAGCTCTCTCTTTCTCTCCCTCCCTCTGGGCTATATAAGGTTTCAGCAGCTCAGAGACATGGTCCCCTGGGGGGGGGGGGCTCGCACTGTGATTTTCATTAGTCAGATTAATCTGTCAGTCATCGCCCATAGGCTAACAGTCAATCTGGTCCCAATTTTGGGGCAGATACACGAGCGCGGGGTCAGCAAAAGGTCAGGCATCAATGGACATCATCCACCTTCTCCTCCTCGTGATCCACTGCTACTCCATTGGCCACCTCCTCCATCTTTGTACAGCAACCCCCCCCCCCTCCCCGGTTTCCCATTTGGAATCGATTACAGCATCAGCCAGTCAAGAGCACCTTGTTAATTAAACGCAGAGTTTCTCCGCTGTGCGCTCTCAAATTAACGCCAAACATGAAGTAGTAAGTGGGAGGTGTTCCTGAGGCTCCGGGCCACTTACAGAGGAGGGATCTTGCACCTCTGTGCCTCCGGTGATTGGGTTTGGCAATGCGGGCCGTATAGCCAAGCCATTATGTTGGAGTAAGGTGGCGTGGTGTGGATGTTGCATAACCGTTGGTCTTTACGGGGATCGGAAAAAGCTTAGTGCTCTATATGCTGTTGGGACTAAGCCAGGCCTGTGGTTTGGGAAAGTAAAGCAAGCTAGCTGTCACATACTGTACTTTATGCCTGTTCTGGACTTGCATGGGGGTGGAGCTACTTCTGGACCCAACTGGATATTTTGTGGCACTTGGCTGTGTTTTTTTTTTTTTTTTTTTTTTTTTTTTTTTTTTTTTTGGTGGGGGCCAATGTAGTCTGATTGCAAATATGGTTACAACATCATCAGTTATTTTCCCAGAAGTGCACTTTGTCAGCAGTAATTTCACTAAAGAGGTCCAACTTGGTCAACTTGACTCTTAATATTGGGTCTTGGCTCAAATGAATATCTGAGACCCATTTCTATTTTCCCTTGTTCATTACCATATCATCACCTGGTATTTCAATGGCATCTTATTACATGAAAATACTAGGAACATTTTTAATAATGGCCAGAATAAACATGGAACTCTGTCTAAACGCATTTTTTCCATTAAATATATTCACAAATAATGCCAAATGAACTCAAAATGGAATGAATCTGTGGAAGCAGTGTGAAATTACCCCGGAGATCTATGTAGCCAGGGACTACTTAAGTTTAATGCTAATATCTTGATATCTGAAATTTGAGATGGAGTACATTGGATTGCATCAACCTGGTTAGTCAATTAAAACATGCAGAATGTTAACTAATCTTTTAATAAGTTGTAGATGATACATTTTCCACTGAAACATTCCACCAATTTATCGCACATCTGCTGTGGTCAGCTATATGGCCCTCAGATGACTTTTTTCCATGATGCTAGCCTAAAGAATATTTCCAGAGTGAAGTTAAATAACGACTATTTCCTGTTTGCTGTGGGTCATATACGGCATCATTGGTGTGTGGTTTGGACATGTGATCAAATCTTTTCACTTGAGGGTAGCTTTGTTAGAGAATGGTACAGTTTATTTCTTTTTTGGGTGGTACAGTACAATAGCTGGCCTTGGATCATACAACAAGGAGGGGTTCTCACACACCCCAGAAATCACAGGACCTTTGAATCATGATATGACTCATGTTTAGGTCTTTTGTTGACAATGTCTCCAATGCATTATTGCATGATGAACTGCTGTCATGCAACAAGCTGTGTTGATAATATATTCCCTTAAATCTGGTCTCCACCAACAGAATGAGCCGACAAGACTGAAGATTATTGGACTCTTATTGTATTAATACAGTAGCCTTTCTTCTTCCAAGGTCAAATAGAGGGTCTTTTTCAGTCGTGACAAGGGTCAGAGAAAGGTTGCAGAGGGTTGTTTTTATACATTGTATACCTTGTACCAGACCTTGTGGGATTCTAAGGATTAAATGGTGAATGAAATGGATGTAGGATTAGAGGGCATTCATGGCTATAAAATATTTAGAGTATTTCTGTCAGATTTAACTAGACACCTGACCTCTATAAATGCTGTAAATATTCATTTTTTGGATTAATGTTTTTTCTCTCTCTCTCTCAATAATTCCATTTGTTTGTCTGCTTGTAACAGAGATTTAAAGTCTGAATTGTGGTTGTGGCCAGTGTTTAATCTTGTCTGGTTAACCTCAGCGAAACTGCTAAAAGTTTGAAATCTGCTCGTCTCCTATCCTCCGACCCCACGTCTTTCAGAAACTTTGAACATCGTTGGTTTCTTTTAGGTTCTTTTAGAATTTTTTTAAAACCATTCTCTACGGTTATTGTTTCAAAGCCTTGTCTTTTAGCAGAAGTTCAAATTACAGGGCTGGAAGTTATAGGACCTTCAGGTGGCTGAGTTATACGTGCTCATCTTAACCTTTTGGCTGCTGTTAAATGCTACAGCTGTCCACGCCTCATTTCCTACCAACCCTTTAGTCAACACAATGACTGGGGAACGTGTACCATGCCAGACGTGCGGGGGTTATTAACATAATAGATATCACACACAAGCTCCAGTGTTGCCCGTCGGTCGTTGAGTTGTGGTTTAGCGAGCTTTGCTAGTGTCACATAAATATGTTTTAAATGAGCGTTGCTTGGTATTGAATAAAGAAGAATATAACTCTCACAGAGAAGGCGATCTGCGGATATGCCTCTATTCATTAGCTTGGGAGATGTGTGTGTGTGTGCCTGCACACGCGTGTGTGTGTGCGCATGTTGGCAAAAACGCAGATGTGAGCATTGCAGTGCGCATTCGTGTTTACACTAAAACATAAAAGAATGCCTTTGAAATCAGTGTTTTGCTAAAAAGCCAAAGCGTGGCAGGGGAGAGGGGCTGAGTGCCCCCTGCCCCACCCCCATCCCATCATGGCAGGCGCTCTGGTGCGGTGGCGGGCCGACGTCAGCGTAATAACAAGCTGCTGTTGTGCTCCAATCAGAGGCATGCAGACATCTGGCAGGCCCCTCCTCCTCCTCCTCCAGCTCCCTCTATTTTAAGAGCCAGACCGAGGGGGGTGGAATTACGCTTCAATATACTTAATAGCTTCCATCAGTGATGTGGGATATAGAACGGAGAAGCCGACCTCTTTCTGCTGTTCAAAAGGCTCCCATTTCCATGAGGCATGTTCCGAGATCCAAACAGTGTTCGCAAACGATTTAGCAGAGACAACCACACACACTGCCGTTAGACGCGTTTGAAAGTGAAAATGATTTGCGTCACTTGTGCGTTTGACCCCGGTTCATCAGGTCAGAGTATTTCTAGGGCGGAGGAAATAAGAGAGGAAAAAGGGGAAGGATGAATAAAATGGTGAATTGTGGAGACTTGATGCGGTCAAAGCGGTGGGGCTGCCAGCTGTCATCTTGTCATCATGGTGACTCGGCACTGGGAAGTGGCTTTAGACATATATACCAGCAAAACAAACCCTGGCACAACGCTATCCTGGCTAATGTCTTACCAGGATGCTCTCCATTATTGCACAATAAATAGTGTGGCTGACTGGTGCTAAGCTAGCAAGAATGATGACCATTGCGGTCCATCTGTAATTGTTCTAACATTAGGAGATATAACTGTCAGTTATATATATATATATATGTTATTGCTTGTCCTCAGTCTTCTCACCTCTGTGCTTGCGGGTGCGTGGAGAGGGATTGTAGATGTGCTGGTGGGCATACAGGCTATTTAGAGCGGATCGCAAGGGGTCTTTGGTGGAAGCCGGAGGTTGGCTGTGCTGTGGCGGCCCGCTGACACACACATGGCCGCCATCTTCTGTCCATGGGCGGCCACAGTGGAGTGACGCTTGCCGGAAACCCCCGGCTCTTTACCGCACACCACAAAGAGAGCTTTGAAGACTGTGGTGGATCCACCATTTCCCCCCACTTCCACCTACCTCCTGCTCTAAACCCTGACCAGAATCCTGCACGAGCCAGCTATGACTACTCTCTAGTAAGTGTGTGTGTGGGTGGGATACATTTCTTTTAATTAGCTTTTAGGCAGGCTATAGTCATTCTGGAGAAAGCTTGTTGCAATGTGATCTGGATCAAAACAAAAACACTTCTCCCTTCAATGCCATAGGGTGCTCCCTCATTAGCTCCGCCCCACACATTGCCAAGGCTAGGATAGTGTGTTGTGTGGTGCGGTCTGCACCACTTTGTTTGTGCTCTTACTTACAGAGCCAGGGCTGTGTAGAAACTTTGGTTTATTTTGTCAGCGCACACACAGAACCGCACCTAGCGGACCTTGAGGAGATATTCTCTGAATAAGTGTAGCTTACCATCACTGACTATACCTTTAATGTAAATGCTTAAAGCCATGTTAGACTTTTGTTTATCTACTAGGTGTTGCTAGTGTAAGCTTACATTTACCTAAGACGTGCCACCGTACAGCGTACGTACAATTCATTCATTCTTTGAGGTACAAAACAACAGATATCACGTTCCACTCTACGCAAACAGAGTTCCACTCACTCAACCACTCATACCTTCACACAGACTGACGCGCTCCCCGCCTGCCGTGGTGGTTGCTGAGGCATGTGCGAGCACGTGGAAGGCGACAAAAGCTTGTGTTTGTGTTGTGGAACGCAGGAGTAATGTAAACACCGTGGCACGTCAGTAGGCAAGTTGCAACAGTGTGTCGCTCCAACGTCTGGTGTGGTCCCATTCAAGCATCACATTACCATAACTGCAATAACACATACTCTGCTGGGGACGGGAAGGAGGGGAGTTGGGAGTTCGTAGAAGCAATATGGACCTGCTGAAAGGTGCCATCATTTTAAAGGTCAGATAAAGTGCTAATGAGCCCAAAGAGACATATATCCTGTCAGTGTACCCATACCACTTTAATGACAGTTTCATATGTTTAACATTTCTTCCACACTTGAACAGTGTTGTAGCTGTTGGTGTTGTAAAGTATTTAACACAAAGCTAAGCGACCGTATGTGTTAGTGATTCCACATGAATTGGCCCTTGTTCTATTAAAGTTCACGACCCCTTTGTCTAGTGTCCACGCAGTGAACTTTGCCTTGAGCTCACAAGCTTTCTGCCGAGGCCTTTATCGCAAATAGCAGCGGTGTTCATTGTGTGCGCCTCTTGTCGACGCGCACACAATGAACCTTACCCAGATGCTGATCTTTACCCTGCGACCCTGCGACCCTGTGAACTCCACAGCCATAATGGTTATAAGCAGCGATTAATATGTCGAGCCATATGTAGTCATTTTGTCCAGCAGGAATAGCATTTCAGGTATTTGGCACCGTAGTCCGGTCGAATGGGTGAGTCATTTGATGGGGAGTTAGTAGGAAAATCCTCACTGAGCGGTAGCTATGTTGTGACTGCTTGACTCGACCGTGTTTACAGTCAGCGATGGCCTTTTGACTCTCCCCTGCTTCTCCGACTCCCTCCACTTGTATTCATTAAACAGCTCGCCACCTGTCTGGCTCACCGAAGAGGAATGCGTGCGCTGCCAGGGCCGGCAAACTGCTGCCGCTGTATGTTTCTGTGTCTATTGGCGGAGGAGTGAGGAGACGAGGCAAGGGAGCGGCAGTTGAAGGTTAACCGCAGGACTGTTGAGGCCTCGGGCACGATGCCTTACCGGACGACACTGCCTGCTGGTTCTCTCATTAGCTGGCCCTTCCCACATCTCCCCCGCTCTCTCTCTCTCTCTTTTCCCCCCTCCCCCACTCCCGTTCCCGTTCCATTGCGATGTGCCAGCAGGCTTTTCTCTGAATACTGAAATAGCCTGCGTCTTGTTTTATTTGTCAGGGATTGAGTAAGAATTCCCCCTCCAACCCACAGCTGGCTCAGGAATGTCCCGCTCCTCGCCACTCAGGTTTGCGCTCACTTCAACACCTCCTGATTCCCCCCCGCTCCTCTTTTATTTTCCTTGCTCCTTCATTCTCCTCCTCACCCCCCGTCCCCTTGGCAACCTTGCCCAGCTTTCCTTTCCTCCCATGTCACCTTCGTATTGCCCCGCTCCTCTTCTCAAGGATGGCAGTTTGGGGATAGTATGGGGGAGAGGAGTCAAGACAGTTGCCAAAGCTCACAAACTCTGAGGAACAATAAGTTGCTGTGGAGATAGGAATCACATATGGCTAGGGGATGAATTGAGTTTGCTCTGTCAGTCTTGCTTTTATAATTTTTTATTCTCTGTTCCTCTCTGGCATGGCTCGTTCGCATTCAAACGCACATTTGCTGCTATTGTTTCTACTTTAAGTGGGCTTCTCAGATGTCAACTTTTCTGTCTTGGGTCTAATTGCATTACAAACATCTGCCACGACTGACAAGGGATATTTATAATTACATATATACTGTATGTACAGTATGTGCTAAAATAAATAAAGGTTTATATTGAACAGGACTTATGATGACAAGGAAAATAAATGAGATATGGAAAATGGAGTCGGCCCTGAGCATAGCTGCTTGATCGTCTATTAGCACAGCCAAATCTCTCACTGTAGATTCTCTAGAGGGAACCATTTTGTGAGCACACATAAATACCTTTGACAAGTCACAGGAGCGACTGCCCGCTCCCTGCCAAGCTACCTTCCTCAATGCCTTCAGCGCCATAGAAAGAGGCAGCTGGCCTTTAAGGAATTGCTCAGGGGGCCGATATTCAGTAAGCTTAGCCGTTATAACCTACAACCAAATCTGTGACCCGTCTGTTTCCAATGATTTACAGCCAAGGACTACTTTTTTCTTTTTCCTTTTCTTTCTTTAAAAACATTTTGCCAAAGGAACAAAGGGTGCTCTGTTCCAAACAAGGTGACTGTAGTAGAAGCAGGTTTCTAGGTTGGGTCAGAGAGCAGAACGTTTTTCTCCATATAACATACAGTATTCACAGCCTGTTAGGTAAGTCAGTACTGATTTCCAGACCTGTTTTTTATGGCAAACTAGGGTCATCCAACTTACACATAGGGGGAATATTGAAGTTTTCCATCTCGCGGTTGATCACGGTATCTTCCTCAGTCGACAGCTTCACCACCTCCCACCCTATTCTCTCCTCCTACGGTTTCGTGCTTCTAATCACGTGAGTCATTTGTTTACATAAAAATGTCTCTGGGTGATTAACTTCAATTCCTTCTGCAGAGAGTTCCTGGAGAATCACCTAATACAATTACAATTATATACCGACCACTCCAGGGAACAAAGAATGCTTGTGGGCCTTTTTTCTGGGAGGGGGGGGGGGGGGGGGTGTCTGGAGACATTCAAGCCCTCCGTCACTGTGCTGGTGTGAAGGTGTTGTACAGCTCTCCGTCTCCCAAACAAAAAACAACGAGAAGGAGAAGAAAGCATGAATAACACAGAGTCTAATGCCTCATGAAATATACATTTGGGGGGCGGGTACGGTATGCTTTCTGCATAATCTATCACCGTAACCATGATTCATAATGGTGTGTGTGCGAGAGAGAGAAATAGACGAGCCTACTCACCGATGCTGAGACTAAAGTATACCAGATGTAAGGGACACGCTGCATTGCTTTGCGCTGACGTTATATGAAGTCTCTTTTGTGATGTTGTGACATTATTTGTACCCACTCAACTTTCAAATGGCAAAATGTGCAGCTATAAAAGAGGATCGCCTCCTAGCCCATGGCTTTCAATACAACTAAACACAGAGCGCTAATTATAGTATGCATCCTTTAAGTATACAGTAATAATTCACAGGGTAATAGTGAGCACAGTGCCAGCCAAGGCCCTCATTGGAACCGTAGAGTATGTACTAGCTCCCTGCTAAACACAAAGCGGTGCAGTGATACTGTGGTACAGCTGAATTGGACATGTTTACAAATAGGTTATAGCCTAATACACATTTCTGTATTTCTTTATATTCTCATTTAAAGGTCCTTTGGCAGTGGATGTGGGCTGTGATTACCTCTAGCATTAGCACATAACGAATAAACCCAGCTATTGTTGCTGAGGACTAAGCCAAGATGAATACTGGATTACTCACTTTTTCTCTTCCCTTTCTCACTTTCTCTCACGGCCTTATAGAGTTTCTTGTTTCTGTCCAGTGGCCTTTTTAGCGGTTGGCAATATGCTGTGATATCAAACTTCTTGTTCCAGGGAGTTTTTCCAAGCTGACTTGAAGTCATTCTGGGTCAACACATTAAGCTACTGAGAGAGTCTCTGTATCGGCAGGAAATGTTTTTTACACAGGTATGGATTTAGCAATGTGTGTCGCCTTGTTCCCTCGCACTCCCAGTCAGGCTGTTGAAATCCCCCAGTAAAGAAAAGAGATAAATACGGTTATGGCACAGACTTGTAGTGGTTTCAGTCAGTTTAAAACAAGACCAGCCTGACGCACAACATTGTGATTTGTTGGAGCTTGCCTCATGCATACACGCAAAAACAAGGGAAACATAATAAGACGCCTGTCTTCTAGGATGGGGTTCAACTGCCCCTTATGCAAATATAAGAGGGCCGAGGTTTTGCATATTCCAACGTTTCTGATTTATGATGGCAGACATTTATAAGAAACAGACTGTATAGGTGTCTGACAGATATACTGTACGTGGTAAGCTGTTGTACCAAAAACACATTACAGATAGAAACGGTATCCTATAATTAGCATATTTGTATTATGTTCAGATTAATACTTGCTAGACTATTCCAGTGGGTGAGAAGTCAGGGAGGCATCATAAGGTAAGGATTACAGCTTTGGCTCGGCTTGTGGTCCTAGTGTGCACATAACTGGTTGCCAGCAACCATTCCTGTTAGCCTTTTAGACACAAAATGGAGTAGCAAATGGCAAGCTAACCTAGTAGCCTACCTACAGTACATGCACTGCTCACGTCTCAGACTCCGATATCCTGAGCAGTATACGTTCTTTAGCTGAAGGAACATCCTATACTGATATTAAAATAGATCTCAAAAGCAGAACCGGTTCATATTTTGCATTCATTATATACATGTATAAATAATGAGAGACACATTGTGAAGGGAAGTAGACATTTGAAATGTCTC
Organism: Amblyopsis hoosieri; assembly: GCA_027564755.1. Taxonomy (NCBI): domain Eukaryota; kingdom Metazoa; phylum Chordata; class Actinopteri; order Percopsiformes; family Amblyopsidae; genus Amblyopsis; species Amblyopsis hoosieri. The sequence continues at coordinate 37,499 of JAODUE010023275.1, read as the reverse complement.
CCAACACTGTTGATTTGACAGTTATGACATGCAATGTACGGTTTGCTAAAGAGTAACTTTTCCATTTGCTCATCTCCTTATCCTTGTCCTGCTAATTTCTCTCTGTGATTCAGGTGACACGAATGTCAACAGCAGACCTCTTTATATGGAATCTGCTGCTGGTTTTCTCATCTCCACTATGCCAGCCCATGATTCCCCTGATTATAACCAGAGTTTTTTGGAGTACAAAAAGTAGAAATGGAGAAGCCACAGAGAGAGCCAGTGTGTAGAGAAATGGAGAGAGAGAGAGAAGGCGAGAGAGAAAGAGGGAGAGAGAGAGAGGTAGAGGCCCAACAGAGTACAGTACCAGAGCAAAGTTTGAATAAATGGCTTAACTTCATTATGCATGAGCTATACAGAGAAGTGGGAAAATAACAGGTTCTGCGAGGATATATATTTGCTTTAACTATACACTATAACAGCACATATTCTAAGCACTTTCTGAACCTATAGTTTCTATTTGTACTTGTCCAAGGGTTAGTTGAGGCAGATACACAAAGTAGAACACACAGTCCCTCTGCAAAGGCAAACAACCTCAGGCTGTTGGCGAGGAACACAGCCGAGCTCTCATTCGCCAATGTGAGTTAGGATGGATGTGTAATGCCTATTTATCTGCATGCGTTGTCTCTCCTGTATAATGTACATGCATAGAGGGGCAAGTGCAGGAGGGCCCCCACTGTCCTAAGTCCATTGTCATGGGGCCATAAGCCTTTTGCTTACGTGCGTCAGCCCGAGGATCGGATTGCTATTGTTGGGCCCGGCCCCAGGTCCAGCGACTTCAAAGAGCGGTGTCAGCGCGCGTTAGACGAGATGAGAGGAAGTGCGAGTTTGACGCAGCCGAGGGTGAGCGGCAGGGGCTGCAGGACAGACATGGGATGACACCGTGTTGTTTTAGTGGGAGAGGCAGTCATGCAGCGCTGACATAACACACATACACACACACACACATATGCAGGAGCTTAGATATGAGGTGGCCATAGGGCAAAAAAGAAGGAAAGAAATGTGTTGGTACATATAGTGCTGGTTCTTTGTACAGTAATAAAGTGGCATTGAGTAAAATAGCATACAGTAATAACACAATGTATAAAATGTGCAGTGAAATATGGGGTTGTTCACTCACACACTTGGTTGTTTTGGGAGTCCTTCCTCTGCAGAGCACCTTATAGATCACATTCTCTACCCCCCCACATCCACCCCAGGCTACCTCAGGCTTTTAGTGTTTCAGATACAGTGTATACACTGTATATTGAAAACAAACACTACGCTAGGGAGGAAACGTCATTCTCTGGGCGCAATAAAACATATCACTAGGTGTATCTAGGCAATAATAATAAAACAGCATTTCACAAATTTTGAGAGCAGGGGTCCCATCCCCCAACAGACTAGTCATTTTAGAAGTCAAATCAGATGCTGAAAAGGTTGTCAGCAAACAACAGAATGTTCTGATAGGAACGGGAGCCAGTGTTATCTGTGCTGTGTGTGTGTGATAAGCCCCGCACTAGGACAGAGGTAGCACAGGTTGTGAGAGGAAGGCATGGGGGTTAGATGTCACAACGCAGGAGGCAAAACATCCTCCCCGCCTACACCCAAAAATCACATCCCCACTGCGGCTGGAGCCAGCCCGACAACGCTCTGCTCTACACACACTACATACACACACTGCAGCCGGACATCAGTGAAATGGAATCATAATAAGAACTGCTAAATATTTACCGTGCAATGGGAAAGGGGAGGCTTACTCTGGGGAGAAAAAGTTTGCTTTTGTGGAAATCTAATCAAATGGTACAATGTGCATTACCATGTGTTTATACAGTGCGCATGTGTGTGAGTGTGGTGTTTCTACGTATACTGGTTGTATTAGTGAATGGTAAATGATGTAAGGAGGAGCTGCCTGCTATTAGAGAGCAGATGTGTTGCCATTGTTTTTCTGTAAGCATTGACGAGAAGGTTTCTGTAGCCCTTTGAAGCCATATTGCAGGTGCTGCCAATCAGACTGGGACCACGTTTTGCTCATGTGTGTGTGTGTGCGCTAAAGGAGTACTTGAACAGCAGGTGTGACCTCTGACCTTTCGTCTGTCATCACATGTACACAGTGGTGTCTCTTCTCAGGCAAAGGGAGACATGCCGTGCTAACATTCTCTTTGTATGCTTACCTGCTCGTGTGTATATACTACTCTGAACAACAGACCCAGGTAGTGTTTAAATATGTATTTTTAGTAAAATAGGGAACTATTACAGGCTAGAGGTTATGGTCGACTCAAGGCAGAAAGGTTGTGGGTTCAATACACGACAATTCCTTGTCAATGATGCCCAACCCCTGTATGTTAATTACTACATGTATTCACTGTACAGTGAGACATTCTAGAGTAAATGCTAAATGGCGAACTTGTAATTGTATGTACAGACTTACAATGCAAAGTATTAATTTAATGACTGGGGAGTTTATTCTTCCAGATAATTGCACCATACACGTGTTACAGTACTGATCCACCCAACAGTGAGTAAGTTGCTTGTTGGCGTTTGCAGGAATTCACTCCCTGGATATGATGTCAAAGCCTAAACATTTTATTGGCAATCATTCGTTGCGCTTCCCTAATTTATTGTTTTGAAGAAAACGGTTAATCTATACACAATGATGGTGTTCCTGGCAGTGCTCCTGGATGAGACAGACAAACATGAGCACAATTTCATTCAACAGGCAGATGATTCCAGATGTTTCCGTAACGGATGAAAGTTAGGGAAGCTCCTCGCAGGGCCCTGCCCAGACTCAATTGAAAGCTGGAAAGCAACCAAGAACCATCCAGCCCACACCCCACCCCTGTTGTCCCTCTCCCAACAGGGGCTAATATTCCCAGTTTATCTTCCCAGGATGTGTCGGGAGCATGGCAGAGATAGAGAGGGGCTGAAATCCCTATCTCGAAATACAAGCCCCAGTGATAAGACAGACACCAACATTATATAACCAAATAACCTTTTTTTGTGTGAAGATTTTTGAATAATTCCTCCACAAATGTGCTCTTTTAAGACCAATATATGTATTGCAACTTTGTCCTGTAAATGTGAAGCTTCTGCAATGCTAACATGGAATTATTAGAGCTTTTCCACAAAAGACCGCTTCACTGTGCAAACGGAACAATATTACGATATTAGATGTTTGGACGTTGGCTTACACACACACACAAGCGCGCACACACATGCGCACACACACGCACACACACACGCACAAATGCAGACATTTGTTTGGGTTCCAGCCGCAGGCCAGGTGCATATCCACCTTTAATGTCCTTCATTATACCAGATTAATCCAACATCACTCAAAGCTACAATACTGAGAGTCAGGGGGGAGGGAGGGAGGGGGGGTTACCTGAAAGAGAGGATTGTAACAATTATGGCATTACCTCAGCTCGTACAATAGGCTCATTGTGAGGCGTGCATCACCCCGGGCTGCTGCTGTTTCTGACGCTTGGCAAGCAGGCAGCGAGACGGGGCTGAGGTGCAGAGAGGGCCCACCACGGAAATGCTGACTCTGTTCGCAGAAATGCTGGGATTGTGACCGGACGTGCGTGGCCACAGTCAGGGCTTGCAAGCCGCTTGCTTAGCTGTGCTCGTATTGTGGAGTGAACAACATACAGTAGGAAAGCACACTTCCTTCAAATAAGTTTTATAATCTCATTACATGACGGATCATTTTTGTAGTGTGTATATATAGTTGTAGTTGTTTTTCACAGCTGACATAGAGCAAGACTGTTGAGAAACACCTTCCCGTCTGCAATCACAGCTCTGCTGGTTCCTACAGTATACGGTGTTGTGCTGGAGGCAGCGCCACCTGCCACTTCGCTTCAGGCCAGGATTCTCCTGCATGGACACGTCCCGCGGTGACAGCCTATTCTGATTAATGTTTCAACAGGTGTAAGCCAGCGTAGCGCCACGATCATCATGAACTTATTCACCGTGAGGGAACGGTGCAGAGGCCCGGAGAAATCACATGTTGTTTTACAGGCGCCAGACCTGTTTTCATTGCACAATAATAATACTAACTGTCCTCGCAGACAGCAAAACAATAAAATACAAGTCCATACAAGACTAGATTTATATGACTTACTTGCTAACTTGAGGTTTATTTTGTGAGAATCAACAATGATTGACGGATGAAGCATGGTACCGTTATTATCTACTAAAATATATTTATTTAATAGAGCCTGATGCTTATTTTCCCAGCACACGGACACCACGTTGTGTTTCATTGCACTTTGAATGCCGCAACAAACGCATACGCCACCCCTAGATATTATTACAGCACAAAGTTGTTCTTGGCTGCCAAAGTCCTGTGTGAAATTGGTAGGGTGCATATTTCTGTCCTAGCGGCAGCCTGCGTGTTGTCTGTTCCCCGCCGTGAACATATCTGTCACAGTTTCCTGCATGCAGCGCCATGTGACTCTTTGACCTGCGGAAGCGTGGCTACGTGTGTCTGCCTTCGGCAGAGTGCGGCCCGCGCGCGTGTGTGTGTGTGTGGAGGGGGAGCGTGTCTGCTTGAGAGTAAGCTGCAGTGCCTGCTATATGATCTAAATACCTTTCAGTGTGCGCGCACGTGTGTCTGTCTCAGACATAAACTGGCTGGACGACTTACTGATTCAACCCTGCAATGTGTGTCACTGGCTGGCTGAGCGGCTTACGCCTGCTATAGAGTGACTGGCTCGGTTGCACCCAGCACAATATTATGATCACTGAGCCTCCATACACTGCCCCCATGATCTCTCAGCTGATTTGGTTTTCAGCTGATCCCAGTTCCACACAATCATCACACTAGCCTCCTTTAACTCTTTCCAGGTTACTGAATAGGCTGCTTTGTGAATTCAACCTAATGGTCTATGTAGAGTTCCAGAGTGAGTATATTGCTCAACACTATATGATTTTATCCAGGCGTATCTAACAGACTAACATGATGACATTTTTAATTCCTTCAAATGCTCATTGCTGGTCTGTACTGACTCATAGTACCGTAAATGTGCACTGGTTATGCTGAAGAAGAATTGAAACGGAACAGAAAAAAAAAGGATTTTAACATCTAAACCATTTTAATCGGCTATGTTCCTGAATAGCTGCTGTTCCAATTTAACATGGCTATGTGTTTCGTAAAGTACTCCTGTTTTCTTGTTGGCCTGTTGTCCATGTAACATCACCTTTAAAAAGTATTCAACATTTTTAATTAAAAGTACACGCCTACTTACAAGGTCCCCAGAACCCTAAAATATCTGCCCAGCTATTTGTTTGTTTTCACACAGCTGCGTATAAAAGTGCCGTGGCTGTAGGGGAGGGGGTAGGGAGAAGATGTGAGCCTTTATTAAGCTCTGTAGCATGCAGGTGCTCTCAATATGTTCAAATCAATCTGTTGCAATACTTGTTTCAGCCACAAGGGTAATTGCAGAGTGTGCCTTCACGTTGTAGCTTCACCGCGGTGTGTTTCTACTCCAGCCTCTCGTCCCGTCGGTAACCACAGGATTAATGAGGTAAGATGCCAACCCTGACAGGTTGTTTGTCGCGCTGCAACCCCTCTGGTGTGTCTTGCTGCAGGTCCTAGCATGTCCCTGGTGTTCTCCTCATGCGGGACCGCACAAGGACTGGGCGTTGGATAGTTAGAAAGCATGTATTGGTGCAGCACTGTTCTCTTCTTTCACAATGCAGGCACAGCAAGGATCAAGATGATGACGACATATGGCGATGCTTCATACCCTTTGACAACACGCTTGCTCCCAATAGCACAGCCTCCAAAGCTAGGAGGAATGTTCCCCCTTAACACAGCTTCTAAAGTCTCCCTTCCAAACTTTCCTCTTGCTGCGTTTATTTTAATAAGTGGCATTTCCTCAAAAAACTGTTTCACTTTTGCTGTGGCGGTGAGGCAGTGTTGAAACATCTGTAGCAAGAATCCAACATTCAGGGACAGCTAATTAAATCCAGGACAGAGTCATAATTTGATATTCTGTGCAATATATGAACATAGTGATCTCAAAAAAGTAAAATGATCAACTGTACTTGAAGGAAGCTAGGAAATACCAGAAAAGGTAAGATTAATATGCTAACCCTATGATTTAGGGGCATAAAACTAGTGTAATTATGCTAGAAAATACATCATAAAACTATGGACCTTGTGACTGGTGTTGTCATTGTAGGCCATTTCCTTCACTGTCCACTTCCCTGGGTCTATTGAACCAATGACTAACGCAGTATTTATTTTATGGGTGTGTCTCCTATGAATGTTTTACAAATATATAGGTTTTGACATGTGTTTTTTATTTGATGAAATGTGTTTTTAGTGAGACCATTTGTTGCACAAATATTCTAAACTCAGAAAGATAAAAAGATTACTTTTGCTTGCATGCTACGGTGATACTGTAGATAGACACTGCAGATTTCCATTATTATTGTAATCAAGATAGCATGTCAAAGGGAAATGGTATGGATATAAACAAGTGCTTCACAGAAGACCTGTCTATAATTACGCAATTCTGCACTATTTTGCAGAAGTGTCAAAGCCTGCTGAAGTAAAATCTAAAAATTAGCTGGCAGCGATGTCTTCGTTAATTTAGCTCTGAAGGTTGGCTCATTTCCCTGCCATAGTTACCTTTTTGCAAGCCAAATAAATTAAACAGGTGGTTAACCACCTGTAGCTCCCTGATGGATGATTTGGCAATGCAGTCGAGCAGAACTTGTAAAACGGGAGATGAAAAAATTCAGTTGTTTTTCATGTAACAGTACCATGCCCAGTGAACCATGATAACCCCCTGGCCCTCACTTAATGGCGCTACCTTGCTCTACTTCTGATAGTTGCCTGTAGAAACTTGTGTAGTCAGCTGTCACTGTGAGTTAGCCTGCACTGACCACCAAACCTGCATTTTATAGTCAATTGACCTATTCCTTTCTACCATGGTTCCCACCTATGTAAAAATGCCACATACATTCCGTCAACTGTGAGCTCAGCTGCCATCAGCTTGTGAATTGACAAGTTAGCTTTTGAAATTACGACAGTTCCTTCATCTGTGAAAGTTAGCCTTAAAACCAGTAAAAGCCTCGTTTGAGTGCTCTACCAACATCATTCCCAAGGAAAGTCAAGATAAAGAGTTGTACACCATAATCTGATAAATACAAGATCTTGGGCTGTTTAGCTTGGAACCAGCCCCTGTGAATCGCAACCATGCCCACATTTGGACGGCATTTGTCATCACACTTGTTGTCACAGAGTTCTGATTTGATGACTAACAAAGCTATTGATAATGTTGTTGTGGCATCGCAAGCAACAAACTAAATGCTTGCTCTGGATTTACACATGGAGTTCAATGACAGCACGCTAGCGTTTTTAGTTCAATGACAGCACGCTAGCGATTTTGGCAGTTCTGCCGAAATACCGATGCATCGATAAAGAAGGACGAGCAATTAGCCACTGACGTATTTCAGTTGAAGGACTGTGATTGGGTTTACACTGACTGCTGAATGCTGTGGCAAGCAGTGAAGGTACGAAGTCATCTTGAAAAGGGACAGAGAGACTTGAATTTCTAAACCCCATAAAACTACAACGCGTGGGGTGGGATAACAGGCTGGGGTTTGCTAGGATGTTGGTTGTTTCTCTGGGCAAACCATGTGCTTATATAAATACTTGCTAAATGTGCATAGACACAATAGACTAACTGTTCTCTGAATGCATTTCTTGCCCTCCTTCTCCCTTTGCTTAATCTCACCCTCCCAATGTAAACATGTCCGCTAATTAATGTGAGGTCCGCAAAGAGTTTTGTCTCTTGTCCTGGTGTTTTTGCATTTGTATATCCGTCTTTGCTCTACTGGATTATGTTTACATATGGCCTCTAAAGCATAACAATATGTGTGCTCATTGTCAGTTGAAAAGGTATCTCAGAATATAACAGAACTAGGCAGACGACACACACAGACCACATCCCGTTGATATATGAGCATTATCTTAAGAGAACATGAATATCTGTAGCTTTTTCAATCCCACGAAAACAAAACTCACTAAATCTGGAACACGGGGCTGGCATGGCCCATGTGAAATCCAGATTTCTGGATAGCAACATGGTGCCCCTGAGAGCTGAAGAACATTCTAGTACATAGTACCGGGCTGCCAGGTCCTGTGGGCAGATATGAGCTGATCTCCTATGGGAGCCAAAAAGAACTTTGGGTTTTAACAAAAGAAGGCACTCTGCCTCTTCCCTCCCACCGCCTCGGTCTCAACCATGGCTGTCACCCAGAATCACCGGGCCCAATGGTTGATGCTCTTTGTGCCACACATCCTGGACTGATGGAGCGCATCAGAGAATGTCTGTACCCATCAAGGAAATCCTTGTCCCACAGGACCATGACAGAAGGGAGGAGTGCGGGCCAGTGGACTGTCTCCTCAGGAAGCCATGTAAATCAGATCACAGGGACTTATTTGGAGAGCGGAAGTCTTCCAGCACAGTGGAGGAAGGGCGTTTTTTAACGCGGTTTAAAACCTTCCCTTCAAAGCTGCTCTATGCACATGACTCTTGAGTTACGCTCTTTGAGCAGGGTATAGCTGATCAGCGAATCGGTTCACAGCAACACCTGGATCCGCAGGCCTAAGCCATTTCTGATCCCTGTGAAATCTGTGAAGGCAGAGCCCAGTCGAACGTTTATTGTGCTGCGTTCACAAGTCCCCCCCACCTGCTAGTGCGTGCGTGCGCTTTGTCAGCAGGGCACAGCTCCAAATCGCTCTTGCGAAACCTCAGAGTTATAGATCCTCACATTTTTATGGGCGCTTCTACGAGCCCGGGTTAGCAGGGAGGCTGACAGCAGGGGAGGCCTCCCAAGGCCAATCTGTTTGACCGCTTGCAGTTGGTTGTGTTTACATCTGTAAGACAAGTTCAAATGTTGAGTCCTAAAATATTGCAAGTTTATAATTATAAATTACACTTTTACATATTTTTATTTATTATTTTCCTTCTGTTTTACTTGCTCTCTCCGCGCATTATTCTCCTTCCGATCTGCACACATGGTCTCTACCTTCACCTCAATTGAAAGCGGGTTGCGTCTTCTCTGGCTTTCAAAACCTTCTGAGAATTTAGACGGAGACAGCATTTCTCTAATGTCTTTTTTCATCCACGTATTTTTGCAACGAGCACAGGTAGGTTATATGGGCTCTGTGCTGCCAGCGATGAAAACATAAGGCGTTGACTGAGATGGGAGAAACTCTACTGTCTGGAATGTAGCGCAAGGTGAGCGAAATGTTCAAATCCGAGACTGTTAACACCGAAACACGAGCCAAACGAGGTGCAAGGAATGGAAACAAACACGATTCCTGAGCTACTGCCTGAAAGTACGACATTCTGCTTTATACAGAGGAATGTGACGGTTGGCCGGCATTTGAGCTCAGCTGCATTTCTGACAGTCTGGAGAAGAGCCAGGTCGGGGGGGTGGGGGGATGTTGACAGGCAGACGGCCTCTCGATGATATCAGTACCTCTCAGCGTGCCAGCGCATACCAACAGATATTGGACACGCGTGTGTGACTAAAAGTTTACATTTTATCTACCCGAGATAGTGGTCTTAATTAAACAGTGTCAGACTTGCTTGTAAGTCGTGAAGGAAAACAGTCCTTCAGGTATTGATACTGATATAACTGGTTCTCAGCGTATACAGAGTAGAGAGAGAACATAAAGAGAACATACAGTAAAATAAAAGTAACTCCAAGAGAATATTATGGATCAGTTACCTTTTGTTTCTTTCTTAAGAGAACCTGCAACACTGAATGAGGAGTTAGTTCTGTTCATGCATACAAGTGTCCTTTTATGGGGGTTTGCACAACTGCAGTGCCTTGTTTCTTGTTTTACCACAATGGAACAATTAGGCAGAAACCAGATGAGCTGCTCGGTTACTGAAGGGATTCTGAGGACAAGCGATGACAAGATTCTATGAGTGCGTGCGCACACACAACACATCCTGCCAGCAGCAGTCGTTCATGGCTGCTTTTTCACCTGGGGGCTGGTGTGAGCCTTGTGACTCACACTCTATATGCTCACACTCAGCAAGAGATCAGAACAACAGGCGCGACCTTTCCCTATCCAACCCCCTCCCCCCAAATTCCCTCCTCTGCCCACCCCCTTCTTCTGGAAAAAAAAAACCCTTCCCCCTCTCCCCTCCTTTCACCCTATCCTACCCCATCCCCCCAAACCTCCCTCCCTCCCTCCACAGGCTTCAGGCCTGGTGTTTACTAAATAGACATAACCCTTGTACTAAACCTACACCGTGGCGAGCCACTGAGAGTCTGGGCTGCTCTGCCAGGAGCTCCAGTCACGGGGCAGTAACAGGTACACGCTATACGATGAGCCCAGTCTCTCTCCAGGGATCTATCACCTATGTGTTTCCCCCTCTCCTGGCTCCATAGTGAAGATGTTAGGGAGGCACCTGTCTTGAGTTTACTGAGAGGGGAGAAATAACAAATGCTCCAAGCTGGCAGAAGAGCAACTGGAATAACAACAAGTGAAGATGTTCTGGGGAGGAAAACGTCTCTATAGGGAACAGTGGGTACGTTTTGACAGTGATTTTAGCTTTGTATTTCACAATGTTTACAGTTTTTCACAATTGCTTAAACACAATTCATGAAACACTTAACACATTCTCAAAACTGTAAGCACAAATCCCACAACAGTAAACTATTTTAGCACAACACTACAGTATGTTTCACCTGCAATAGGCCCAAGAACTTCAAAATGAAACAATTTTGTCAATGAGATTTGACCAAATAAACGTATATTAAATATTGCAAAACAAAGACACACAATATACTATGTATCTGTGACAAAATGAGTCTGATTGCATGCAGTAAAGCATTGCAGTCAAAGATCATGCCACTAAATTATACAACGCAAAATAATTCTCAACAAAAACATGTTGACAAAATATCTTTATTGTAACGCCTGAACAAATGCAAGCTTTTATAGTAAAGCAAAGCAATGATACAGCCCCTATACATTGGAGGTGTTCAAGCTGTAATGCATATACAAAATATACAAAACACCTAGCCTACTGAAGATTTTCCTCTAGCTTTTAACTGCCCATTCACTCATCTTTGTAGCTCATTGTATGCTGCTGCCATCCCTGCAGGCTTCCAATCTGATGTCCTTACCCAGCATCCATATTTACATCTCATGACTAAAATAATTCCTCATGTGGGTTTTTATAAGGATATCCAATTGCATTGGTTGTTGTCTGTGTTCTTTTGCATGTAAGGATTTGACAGTGAACATGCAATATAGTAGATTTAGGAGTCAGGGCAATGATTCTGGGGATTTTTGTGTCAATTACTGATATTTGTGTTTACTAGTTTGCAGAAGATGAATGGATGTTGTGGGATTTTGCTTGCAGTTTTAAGAATGTGTTTAGTGTCTCAGGAATTGTTAAGTGATTGAGAAAAACTTCTTGGGAAACACTGGCGTTAGCATGATGTAACTCTACAGGTGGTTGATCCAAACACACGCCTATAGACATGGCTTCTGGGTCCTTTTGGCACATTAACAACACACACTGCCAGTATAAAGGTATCTGCAATGTTGTAAAGACAGAGGTACTGTATAGTATACAGATCGCAGAATCCAAACTCATGCATACTGTAGGCTTGTGCATGTGCGCCGTGTGCCCGAGACACACACACACACACACACACACACACACACACACACACACACACACACACACACACGGACGTACCAACAGCCCCACATCCCTAATACCAAATTGCTTCTAACGAAACCAAGGAGGAAAAGTATCAGTTACAGTAGAGTTCCTTGTCAAACAGGTTTTCTTTCTGCGGCATACACAATTCATAGCGAAAACATATCTTGAAAACATGTTCCAAGCATAAACTTTACTGGATTAAGTCACATGAACAGGAAGGCTAAGAATAAATGTTTGTTTTTTTTATAATATATTAAGTCAGTGTCCTTATACAGTACATTACACGATTTAAAATTATTCTACCCTAGCCTGGTAAATGTTTCCAGGAGATTAAAGCTGATTCGCACTTGAATGAAACATGCAATAATGCAGGTTTTACTTGTATGCTATGTGTACAAATGTACAATTTATTATTGCATAACCTGACTTAAATTAGTTATTTGGTTATAGCCTAAATATGCATAGGCAGATATAGTTTATTCATACCCATGTTTACTTTGTACATGTAATGCATAATAGCTTCTTATGCTGCATGTCTGTCCTAAATATTTTTGTTATTGTCTTCTTCTTCTGTTTTAACTAATCAGTCTAATTTGTAGATGCCAATCAATTTAGCAAATACTTTCACACCAAGCAAATATATGTAATATAGCCGAATACTAAAGATAAAGGGATAGACATCTCAATGTTCAATATTAGGCATTGGACATTTTGTCATGGCACATCATAAACACTAGCTGACTAGCATGTTCATTACATGTAAATAAGTGATGTACAGGCAAATTTTTCAGATTTAGTGAAGTTGTATTGACACAATACAGTTATGTCATATTCACTTTAGTTTTCTAATTTCATTTTATCTCTAGACTATCTGATCAAATGTAATATTTTAAATATTTTGTTATATAATTTTATCCCATCAGGGCTATAGTAAAATGTAATTATATATTTGATTATATTTCATTATGATATATTTTATTGTAAAATGAACATACAGTTAATGTATCTCAATTTTACAATACAATAAATCATACAAAATTGTGCAATAGGCCTGTTCCATATCTAGTTCAATATTAGGGTTGATCATTTATAATAGTTGACAGAGGATACAATTACATCACGTCGCTCCTTCATAGAGCAGGGAGTGCGCAGGCGTGATCCACTGTTGTGGATGGGGTGTGACGTGGAGAGCTCGCTCAGAGCTGTAGTATCATTCCTACAGCCGCCAGTGGAGGAACGCAACACGGGCAATAACTATTCCGCTACAAAAAAGTTTGAAATCGCGATTTTGATTGTTTGTTTGTTAGATTATTTTTACCACAGAGAACGTAGATTTAACGAATTTACTACGCGGTCGAGCAGATCGGTGCACATGGAGACGCTGTGCTGTTGGAATTACAGTGGACTTAACTGTTTTACTTGAAGAGTTGAAGTGAACTGCACTTCGAGCGCTAGCGCCGGTGGGATAAACATGCTCACCCCGGTTTTGGCATACTCGCTGTCTCTTCTCCTTCTATGTCGGATTTCATTTTGCCAATACTCAAGCGACCAGTGTAGCTGGAAGGGAAGGTGAGAATCATTTTTTGTTGTATCTGGTGTGTAACGAAATGCCCAGATCCACAAAGGCTGAAACGCTATGAGCATCAGCATGATTTTAATGGCAAATATGTGTGTGCTGCTGCTGGCCGTAGACTACTGAATTTATGAATGGAGTTTTATGGATAATTACGTTGCAGGCCTATCTTATTTGAACACGCATTTTTGTTTAATTTTATACGTATATTTACCTGAGACCAATGTCTTTATTGATATTTACTAATACTCTTAGTATTCACAGTTGGCTACACCTATACACGTTTTTCTAAATGTTAATGTTTTTAAATGTAGCCTATTTGTAGGCGTAGGCTATTATCAAATGTAGCAGTAGCCTATCCTAAATAGTCAATTATTGATAATGCAGTCTACTTATGAAATGTACCTAGCTAACCTACTGAAGACTACCGAATCAGCAAAGCTATGAACTATAAAAACTGTAATATTGGCCACGCTTGTTATTAGGCTAAATGTGATGTCTGTCCCAGTTTTGTGTAATAGTCAGGTCAGCCTAACTTTAGACGTTCTTTGATTGAAAACCCATCATAGATATGATTCCACTTATTTGGATGTGGCTCAAACGTTGCGGTTTTGTTTTTCGTCTTGGAGAGGTTTAGGCAATATGGAACAGTTTCTGCTTCTAATCTGTTGTTCATTAGATCTCCTCGTCACTGATCTCCCTTAATTGCATGCAGGAATTATGAAGTTAACAAATACTTAATTAGAGGCATGCTGAGGGATAGGCAGTTCAGGGGATTTAGCTGCATATGTTCAACATGTGCCATGGGTTGATTTAGAGCTGTGGCACATTTTAATTTCGGCATCTGATTTTCAAGAAAGGAGGCGTTTCTCCATTGCATCAGACCACTGGCTTGGCATCTGCATCCCGGTAGAATTCTGCTGGTTTCCTGACTCCAGCTTTGCCACAGGATGACTGACAGACTGGAGTTTTCGAACTCTGACCAGGCATTAGTTCTGAAGGGAGTCATTTGGTCATGTTGGCGCCAGAGTCCAGAGTGCTGCCCGGACAAGTCTCTTCCAGTGTCTTTGGAGGCCTGAAAGCAAGGGGAGGTTTGGTGCGTGACCTGCATTTGCACTTGCGTGCAGCGGGCCGGCTACTGTTGCCGCCGTTGTCTGCCCAGAAGCCCCTGTGTCGTTCCATTCATCCGCCTCTGCTTCCAACTCTTCCCATAGGCAGAATGCCAGTTGTGCGTTTTGCCAAAGCTCCCCAGGGAACAATGTGCTGTAAGGGAGTGTCTATGGGGGGCTGAGGTCATTTTGGCTGCTCCCGGCTCGTGACTGGTCATGCAGCCAGTCCGGCGCACAGCCCGGCTTTAATGGTCAGGAGGAATGTGGTCTGATTTTTGTCTTCGCGCAGCCAAGTCTTTTCACCTTGGTTTAGCTCTGTCCAGGACAGCCATTTTAAGTCACCATTGCCCTATAATCCGTTTGCAAAAACTATATTGTGAACAAAGGCCGAAAAGATATTGAATGCCAATTTCTACGATTCACAAAGTTTTTCACTGTGCGGTTTCTACTAGCATAGTATTCACTTCTAATGCAATATGTTCGTCTGATATCTCCTGCTTGTCAACTCAAACTCTTCTGACCTGTCTCTCTCTGCTCCCCCTAGTGGATTGACCCATGAAGGCCATGCCAGGGATGTGGAGCAGGTGTACCTGCGTTGCTCCCAGGGCTCCCTGGAGTGGCTCTACCCAACGGGGGCCATCATCGTCAACCTGCGGCCCAACACGGTCTCTCCGGCCGCGGCACGCCTCTCGGTCTGCATAAAGCCCTCCAGAGACTCTAGCGGCACCAACATCTACCTGGACCGCACCGGCAAGCTGCGGCTCCTGCTGCGCGAGCAGGACCAGGCTCAGGGCAAGGTGCTGTGCTTCAGCATCTTGGAGGGGGCGCTCTTCATTGAGGCCATCCCGCGCATGGACATTAGCCGCAGGATCACGGCGTTCCAGTACGAGCTGGTAAACGACAGGCCCGGAGCAGACCTCCACTCCCTCTCTGGTAAGATAGCTGTCATACCATTTTTAGGCATGTAGCTTGTATTAGGCTATCAGTCACTGTAGAGCTCTGTGTGCTTCTTGGTAACTCATTCCCTTTACACAAAATAAGGAAAATAATGTATTTTATTCCTTGTCTCGGTGGGCTCGGCCATGCAATAAATGCAGCCATCTACTGGTGGAAACTTTTTATTTAAAAAGAAAATTCCAGAGCTTTTCCAATTTATTTCTAATATTAAAGCATGAGGGGATTTCTTCAACCATGATTACATGGTTGGTTATGGAAGCATGTGGTCTTTTTGAAAAGCCTTGCTTTCAATACCACAAATTAGTCATCCTCCAGATAGCACCTTTTTGTTTTAAGGATCAAATGTTGAGTTCACACACGTAAGATTATCCTTCACCGAGAGGTACAAAACGAACCATGTATTGGAGATTGAGAATCCTATTAGTGTTGACCCGAGAATCCTAGTGCTGTGAAGTATCCATGTAGAGTGTGTGTGTGTGTGTGTGTGTGTGTGTGTGTGTGTGTGTGTGTGTGTGTGTGTGGAAGCAGGGGGGAGGCAAACACAGGGCCTCCCTTTTAAAAACAGCCTACTATTTTCACACTGTGCATACCTGCCAAACCTGCACCCCTTCAAGCTGAGAAATCTGCAGCAAATGTATTATTTTTCTCTCACCTTTCTATTCTTTTTGTTTTTCCCATGCAAAGCATAATATGAGTATTTGTCAGGGGGGCCTGGTCTGTTTTACAAGGCTCTCTCTGTTCACACGGCAACTTCATGTGTCACAAATTGATACAATCGAGTAAAAGATAGCCGTGTGTGTGTGGGGAGTTGTCTCTGGGGCATGAGCTGGTGTTGTGATGTGGCTGGCCAGCCCTGACATAGCAGCTCTTTGACTTACTCATCATCCTGTCATTCTCTGTTGGTCGGCAGTGGGCACCCCCAATCCTGAACCGTTGGATCCTTATGCTAACTCCCCCACACCACCAACATCACCCCACCCCCTTCATCTTGTCTTTTGCTGATTTTATTTATTTAATCGTCCCTCTCTTCTCTTTTTCCACTCTTTCCTGCCATGCCGGGATTGTGTCGTGCTCCATCCAGTTGGATACAGATGTGAGGAGGTCCTCCTAGCACTAATACTACCGGCACATTTGATTCCCTTCAGCCTCGGCCTGTGTTGTTTTACCACCCCGCCCTCTCTCTCCCGTGCCTCGTCACGTTTCCCCCCCTCTTTCTTTGTGTTTGACGTTGTTGTTATTGTGTTTTTCCTCTTCCATTCCCGCTGCCATTCATCCGTCTTCCTCCTCTCCTCCCGGTTGTATTTGAAGTGGTCGCGTCTGTGCAGAGTGGTCTTAGTTGAGTTGTGCTCCATTAGAGTGGAATGCGTCCGGGCCCAGATGTTTCCATGGGACACTATATCTCCCCACCCTGCCTCTTCTAGGCTCTGTGAAGTGGTTCTGTTCGGAGCGCTACGAGGCCTCAAAACGGGAAGGGATGCTGACACTGCGCGCGGGCCATTCCTGCGGTTCTGTTTCATGTTGGACATGTGAGCGCTGCTTTGTACAAGAAGTGGGGGGTGGAGGGTGGGAGCGCCCCGGTTTGGGTTTTAAGGGCCTCACTCCTCCTGTTGCCGTGGCGGCAGGCAGGCTTTCATCATCAAAGGGCCCAGCTCTGCTCAAGTCCTCTGACGTCCCAGCTGTTCCTAAGCACTCTGAGCTTGTGGTTGCGTGACCTCTGACCTGTGCTGCAACACGAGGCACTACTGCATAAGTTGACCCAAGACGTGCTCACCCCTCGTGTCGCTACCGGCAACTGGGCTATCGCACAAGTCGGCTAAAAATAAGACCCCCTCTCCTTACCAAGGTCACAGGCTGTTCTCTTAAGTGTTTTTAGAATCGGTGTCTTAGTTCCTGCAGTCAGTCTAGCCTACTACTCCCAGAATTCTTTCGGAACTCAGATTAAGCTTTAAGGATGTTGTCTGGAGTCTGGACTGTAAGGACTGTCTTCTGTCGGCCTTGATTAAGGGCGTTTCTCAGGCAGTGGATCTTGCCCTTGCCACCCACCCTCGGTCTATTGCTGACTAGGTTGGTTCACCTCCTCTCCCCCTGCCCTTGTAGGCCATTCCACAGCTAAGGAAAACCACAGCAGTTCCAGCACAAACACAGCTTCCCTCCCCCAACTTGCTCAGCTGCAGGACCACCTGAGACAACTAATCAGACTTTACTGCTATTATTAGAGTGCTTTCTCCTGTTGTAAAGCAATTTGAGGCTCCTTGAGTCTGGACAACAGACCAGGCTGACGTGTTGACTAAACAAAGCTGAATCTGTGCCTGGGGCAGGCTTTTAAGTATCTGGCCAGGGTAAATTCACGTTTAATTCACTTTTTTTTGTTTAAATAGTCAGTTATTTTCCCCTCTGTATTTATGAGGATAGTTTGTCGTGTATCAAAAGGGGTAGTTTGGTGGAAATGAGTAGTGGTGATGTGGACATATTTAGTTATATTGTTCATCCTGATTAATTTCTGTTTCCTTTTGACTAATGAAAAAGTAATTACGCCTACTTTAGCACCGCATGCTTGCAGTTTGACTGCATGTAATTGTAATTGTAATAAAACACGTGCCACTATCCTCGGTCCTCGGGCTGGGGCAAGATCCCTTCCATCTGGTTCTCATTTGTTGTGGACCGCCAAGGCGGTCCTGTTCGGTTAGGGATGGTTGAGCGTGGTGCCCCCAAGGACATTACATGCTTACACACATACGCAGCAGTATTTTCTTTAAGCAGCGTCAAACTATGTGTCTGCCAGGGCCACGCCCAGAGATGTTTTGGTGGGGAGGAAAGAAAAACAGAGCCAACTACTGTTAGGCCGTCAACATAGGAAAATGATATTCTCCGTAGACTGTAAATGGATTGCTGTGAGTGACCTTTGAGTTAGTTTTGTAGAGGGTGATGTGCACGTGCCTACATGGTCTGGAGACAACAGCTGTGTGTTTGTGCTCAACGTAGTTAAGTGGAAAGTTATTGACCTTACAACAAGGTTGTGTTTATTTCCCCCCCCCCAACGCACTGTGAGGCACGGCATATCACATGAATCAAAGCCTTTTCCTGTTGCCGTGTAGAGTACTATGCTATAATATAGCCTAAAAGCTCACCAGCCCACTCTCTCTTTCCTCAGCTCCCTGCCAGCCATGCACTGACTCTGAGATGCTCTTGGCAGTCTGCACCAGTGACTTCGGTAAGCTACTGTGCTAGAACAGGATGGTTCCAAACAATGTTGACCTAAATGTCATTGTGTTCAATCCATTGACATGCATGCTTTCTACTTTAAACCTCTACAAGGAAGGAAGGAAGTGGATTATTAGCAAAACACAGCAATTTCTTAAAATATTTAATATTTTTAATAAAATGTACAATTGTTCATTTAATTTATTTATTGTTTTGTTTCTATTATGTTCTGTAGACTTGACAACAGAGATTGTATTGTATTTTGGCTGTTAAATGTGTAAAATGAGGTCCAGGTCAAATGCTGAGCAGATAATTCTGTTAGTTAATTATGTTAGTTCCCATAGTAACAATGTATTACTTACACTGTGTTTTGTGTGTAGTGGCTCGAGGAAGCATCACGAAGGTGGAGCAAGAGGAGGACAAGTCGGCGGTCTCCGTGGAGATAAGCCACCTGTACAGACAGAAGACGCGGGTGTTTGTGTCGGGGGGCGTGAGGCTCAGGAGGTGGAGCGGCCAGGTGAAGATGCCCCGACTGTGCGGGGTGAAGCCTGGGGAGGGGGACTTCCTCTTCACGGGGACCGTGAGGTTCGGGGAAGCCTGGATGGGCTGCGCACCGCGCTACAGAGACTTCCTCCGGGTGTACGGAGAGGCGCTGAAGCAGGGGACCAACCCTTGTCACGTGGACGCAGACTGACGCATCTGGCTGACTTGACTGGCTCAGGTTAGCTCGCCGTGCTTGGACCAAACGCCCTGGCTGCATCAGGAGGGGAGCAGAGCCCTTGGCAGTGAGGAGCGAGGAAGGGAGGTGTAGCCAGCGGCACTGATGAACTGGTGCCTCTCTTGTCACTGTCTGGTGACTAGTTGGAAGCAGACAATGGAGACTCTCTAAAATGTTGCCAGGTTGGACTGTGTGCTCAAAGCCAACCAGGGCCCATTATGGAATGTGTGTCTGAACCTCCGTTCTTTCTCAATTTTGAGACACAGACGAAGAACTCCCAGGTTTTAAATGTAGCAGAGCCTGTTTGGTTTTTACGTGTATAAAATGTGAATGAACTTTGTATATTTGAAAGCAAAGTGCTTTGTAAAAACTTGTACAGTTTTGAAGTTATTTCTTATGACAGAAATGTATGAAATTTAAACCTGCTTTTATTTTTATTTTGTAAAGAAAATAGAGAAATATGCGCAATTAAATGCCTGAATGTATATCTGCTTTTCAGGCTGTATAATTGTATTGAAAGTTTCACCTGTGAATAAAATATTTCTTGGAGCAGCATTTCACAAGGTCTCACATTTATCCTCTTTGAATGAATTTCGTTACATGTATGTGTATGTGACAATAAAAGCACCTTTACCTTTTTGTATTATCTAGTGGTTCTCAAAGTGGGGGTCGCAAAGCACAGAGGTGGAGGTCACAAGGTGATTTTCACAAATGAAATATTTTAAAATAGGAATAGCATATTTTATCCATAATAGCTAGCAGTTGTGCAGTTTATACATTACTGATGTATTCTGATACTAGACAATATTAAAATACTATATAATAATATGGCTGTTATGCTTCTGCTACCTGGCACTGTTATTTTGGGGGTTGTGAGTTTAAAAGTTTGGAAACCCCTGCTCCAATCTATATTGTTAAAAATAGTTATACTCTTTAACTGCTGAGTAAAAAAGAATTGCATAATTACATGTTACATTATAATAATGAATAAAGAAGAGTCTTTCCAACAGAATCAGACCAATTATAACACCATACATATAAACAATTTATGTGCAAAAGTGCATATGTGTATGAGTTTTAAGTGTTCCTTGGTGTTTTTTCCAGAGGTATATAGATGGAAATTTAGTTATTTTTCCATAAACTCTGAATAGAAACCTGTATATGATGGGCATTATTCCTCTCCCCAAGATTCACCTCAGTCTTGGGCTGAGGCGGCCTGCCAGGGTTAGAGAGAGATTGATATCAGAGTTGGGGTGAATTCCTCTGAATTGGTTCCTGTGGTGATGGGGGTGGCCGTGTGTCAAGGTCAATGTGAAAGGCCTCTTTGTTCTTGTGCAGCAGCCTGGTATGAGGCAGAGAGAGAGGACACAAGACAGACCTCAACGCAGCACTGTGATTGGCCACAAAGCAGAAGGCAGCTATCCTCAGCCGCAGTCCGAGTTTTGATTGGCATTGCAGATTCTGCTAAAGCGCACCTTTTCTATTTGTATTTTTTACATAGGCTTCTGAATGGTTTCACCTCAAATAACACTGAGAACAAGTCAGAGATGTAAACATCTGCACCATGCTGCTACACCAGGTATCGCCTGCAGGCCTTCCAAGATAGGTTAATACCCAACGTATGGCTGTGGCTCTTTTCTTTTACCTTCACACTTAAACGGAAATGCACCAAGAATCTCTTTCATTAAGTTGGCCCATACAGACAATCGGTTTTCCAGACAGTCCTGTGCATTCAAATGAATGTCTGAATTCCATGTGAAAGCCAGAGGCCCCAGAATTGCTCACTGGGAAATGCAAACAGAGTTCCTATGGTAACAGTACCTTGCTGTGAACCTTCTCACTCTCAGCAAGAAGGTTCACAGAAGTCTTGGAGCAGGAGGGTTGGGCTTGCTTGGTTGGTCTTTGACAATGTTTCCACCGACACGTTTTGTTATTTAAAATAATAGCTGTCATCACCTTAAATTGTTATAGTAATCGACTGTTTCTTAACTTAAGGCTATATTTGAATTTGAAGAAAATTATACTGTATCTGGCTCTGTAATCTTCCCTATTGGCAATTTGTTCTGCAACTCAGCCCAAACTCCATCTGTTACACTTGGACACTTGTATTATTAGGTAAAAGGTCCCGGGCCATGAATTTCATGACTACAAGTTTAATTGTCCACATACTTTCCACATATTGACTTTGTACAAATAGAAATTATAATCTTTTCTGATGTAGATGTCAGTTAGTATCTGACATTTTAACACAGAGGCTGAGACTTCATGGACAAGGCCAAATGTGGGTCAAGCTGCCATAGTTGCTGCAGAACGAGTCCCATATGATCACTGTTCTGTTCTCTGCGCTGTGTCAGTGTGATTCAATTAGGAGTCCTCTCTCATGGGCCAAATTAAAAATAAACGAGAGAAAAACCATCAAGCAGTTAAAAAAGTGCAGTGCACAGCAAACTGCACAGTCACTTCATTGGCAAGACCTGCAAGACCCCTGGAGTGAAGCGAGACGGACACCAGTGAGCTCATTGAAGTGGCTTTCACATCTATTTCTCCCCGGGAAGCGTTGGAATTTGGGGAATGTGTTGACTTCACACACAAACACACAGAGCTTCCCCATGCCTACCGCCCTGACTGGAATCAATAGGGTCTCTGTTTTTTTTTTCTTCTCTCTCTCTTCTTCTTGTAGGAACTGTGTCCGCGGTGTGCACACGGCCTACCCCCAGCGCACATGAACACACTGCCGAACCCAGGAGATAGCCGCCACCCACGCAGAGCCGCAGCAGAGCCACGGCTCACTGCTGCAGCTGCAGTCTTGACACTGTCAATGTGACACAATACCGGCCTGTCTTTCCCGTTACAAGGTCCTCCTCATGTGCACGAGACGTCGCTCTCGTCTATCACTGAGAAGATAGCCTGCGTCAGTGAAATCCATTTTTAGCCATGTGTTTGATGGATGTGTTGTTAAGGCTATTAAATGTGTCACAGCTCCCTTGAATGGAGGATTTCAGGGTTCAGCGCGCAATCATGTTTCATGTCCATCAGTCCCGTCTCAGTGGTGGGGCCTCAGATGAGGCCCCCTGATGAATATGGTTCATAAAATGTACAAAATGGCGTCAATATCAACCGATATCAACGAATGCCTTCTACAGCTGGAGGTTACAGTCAAGTGGAAAAGTTCAAATGTGTGGTTTTATTTTTAAATTTTTTTTATTTTATACTTAATATCATATGTAGTTTGCTACGACATACACATTTTACACATTCTTTTAATTAAGACCTAGGACACTGTTAGGAAGTACTTCTTTCATTTGTGGAGTACACTCGCACATACACTTTGCAAATGTACAGCCATGTTCTCTTATTATGTCTAGTCACACTGATGACTTTAGTGTGCTATGTAGTAAAATAAACCCAGTGTCCCTATGCGAGGAAATGAAGTTCTTCCTGTTCAAAGACGGCTGTGTTTTTTTTTTTTTTATGCTTATCAGGTCCTACTAATCCCAAATAGCTAAGAAAAAAAAAGCACAGCTAATCAAAGATCAGGTTAAAGGTATGCACTCCTTTCATTGTGTCTGAAAAAGTGCATGCTGCTCCCACATCATTGAGAAGAGGCTGGTGCTCCTCTCCACTCCTCCCTTACAGAATCAGTCATTCGCTAACCTAAACCCCCCCCCCGCCCCCTCCTTCCCGCCCCCGCTCGCCCCCCCCCACCTTCCCTATGTAGTGTTTCAAATGCAAACAGTGAGCCAGGGGCGATGTATACCATCCATATTCTAAATGATCTATGCTGTCCACAGCTGTAACATATAGCATTCACAAAGACATCATTTGTGTTGAAGTCCAAGAAAGCAGCCATCAGGTGGCATGAACCCATCAACAGGGAGAGCATGGGAGAGTCAACAAGGCCAATAAGGCGACTCCAAGAATGCCTCATAATCCCCACATGGCTGAGTCCCGTCGCCCCGCCTCAACCTACACAGAGGATTGACAGGATTAGGAGCTCGGGTGTCTGGTCATAGTGGGGTCATGGCATGGGCGCTCGTTTCTAGTTGTTGGGTGTCAAGGCATCGAGCAATGGAGCGGTGCGCATTAGAGACAAGGAAGGTTTCTAATTCTACCAGTATAAAACGCCTATCTTTGCTTTGGCTAACATTTGACCTTCGTGACAGCACTATCTTATCTATAAATGAGGTTTTCTTACTTGGGTATTATTGAGATCACATATATATTATATAATTGATAAGCAAATTTTACATTGACAAAATAACAACATAACTGTCTGTAGAAACATTCACACCTATTACATGGAGACTCCCAGTGTTAGTTGATATCCACAGAATGGCCAGATAATAGCTGCGTGTGAATGGTGATTTGGTCACGTGATCTACTCCCTTCTTTGTATTGTTCTGATACATTCCCCTGTTTCTCAATTAACTTTCAATGAATGGACGGCTGCTGTCGACTCACGTTGGCTCTGGGAAACCCGGGCTTTTCAGCAAACAAGCCCATTGCAGCGCCGAGCTCAATAGGCTCCTGGGAACTCCTGGCGGTCAACGGCTCCTAAGAGAGTGGAGCCGAAGGACTAAAAGACGTCAGACAAACAGTGCAAATGGCACTTTTATTTACTTGTGCTCGCTTCCCCTCCCCCTGCATTTTTTTCATTTACTGCGATTGGGGGTGCCGTTTTCAGCACCCCCATGGCAACGGTGAGCCTTGTCGACAAGGGAACAGCTTTCTCATGATGTCACCACGCCGGGGGGTTGGTGTGTTGTAGGGTAGAAGATGGAGCCCACTGCCAAATGTCTGGGTCTTGATGGCACTGATCAATTATATTCTGATACAAACTTGCATACCAGTATGCATTTGCGACACACACGCATACAAACAGGCACGCGCAAACGAGCACACACGTGCACACACACACACAGTCATCAATTGGGTTTGAGAAGGTTTGAAAAGATTTGTTGTTTTATCTTAAAATGCCACAGCCTTGCCATCACCACTTTACATTTCTAATATATTCTTTCACACCTTGTATCTTTGGAATTCTCATTACTGTGACCTGCTGTGATATTAACCTTCATGCAATACTCAGAAATGTAAATAACAAAGACTGCTTTGTGGCCAGAGCTAATCTTGTAATTGAACACAAATAACAAACTGCCATTTATCAGGCTGAGCCGCTGCTGTGATTGTTTGCAGTAGTGTGCAATCTTTCTGCTCTCCTGGCCCCTCAGCCTTGTCTTGACGTTTGGTCAAGCATGTCAGGAGATGTGCGCTCGCACGGTTCAATGAGCACCAGTGGCTTTGCCTTATAGTGAAGAAATATCCATGGTAACCAGACCAACCCCCACCCGACCCTTGACCTGGGCCGAGGCCTTAGGAAGACAGCAGAGAAGATAAAAAACATTTGCTATCTAAATTCAGACATTAATCTCCGGGGGGAGACAAGGGTCTATAGCCTTCAAGAACAACACAATGATGGGCCATGATATATTGTGGAATTGAATGTGTGACGTTTGATGGAAGTCTATATGAGCAGTATAATAGCTCGTGTGATGGATAGGTAGGAAGCGAACACTTTGATTTTTCTCACAGCAGCGGATGTGAGTTGTTTTGCTTTAAAGGCAGTCAATGATGGATAGGAGGCGGAAGGGAAAAATGTTTTAGTTAGATATTCAGTTTTGTCCTACATCCAGTCACATGAATGGGAATGGCAAATAGCTTATCGAGGGGTGAGAACCAGACATTTCTCCAATATTACAATCCATTACATATAAATGCATGGGCCCATCTGATGACAATAGGAACAAAGCATTACATACAGTTTAAAATATATAACAATCTAATGTGATAAAATCTAAATATAACATAAACAAATCCTTATGACATGATTTCCAAATATATTTCTCAATGCCAAAAGGGCATAAGTGCAGTTAGGCCATTTGGCACCAACTGCCTTAGTATGTTCAGTATTTAAGTCTTTTGGTTTTAATGAATAACTCCAAACTGATTAAGAATTAACTTGTGCCCTTTGGCAATAGAAAGAGCTCAGCAAGAGATATAATTTGATATACACATTCACCCAAAATGTCACTTACGCCCTTCTGGTTCTAACCCCTCGTTGGGTAATTTATTCTCATATTTTTATAATATAGACTACCTCCATTGTGGCATCTAGCGCATGGCTAAATGCCAGAAAAATATTCAATCTTAAAACATAATGTTACATAAAGGTATTGTGCGCTATTACGATGATGTCATAGTTCTTAATATACAACTCATCCAATATTTGAAGCATACTAGGTCACAGGGGATCTGAGCGTTAGATGCAGCTGACAATTACACAGAATGGGTCATATAGCATGTCCCTTTATTATTTCAAATGTATCATTGTTATGCTGCTACAGCCTGCAAATAATGTATTATTATATATCTTTAAATGAATTATCAGAAATTTTTATTTTCATTAAAACCCCCATTGTTAAATAAATACCTTGGTTTTGCCTTAAATCTCTGCTGTGGATCATTATTACAGGGAAGCAGGATCACAATGAATCATTGCTGTTATGTGGGACTGGCCACAAAATCAAGGTTGCAGAGAACACTTGAGTGTGTGTATGCTGAACAGAGACACATGTTACATAGAAACCCAACCCCACGACACACTGGTCTAATTCAGGATAGTATTAGAGGAATTTGAGGGCCCTCACACATCATCTCAAGATTAACACAGCACACACCCTAACATTTACGCAATATTATATCAAAACTCACTTTACACTAACACCAAACAATGGTCCAATTGCAGATTCTTCTTTGTCTTTATTAAATAAAATCCAATACATTTTGTGAATATCACAAGGGTGCAGGGTGGTGTGACAATGTAGAAAAATCATTACAGGCTGTAGACTACAGCATGCAGATATGTATTCTATGGCAACAGTTAGTGAGGGGACATGTGTTTGTGACAGCTGAATTGTCAGCTGAAGAAGGAATGGCTGAGTTTAGAGAAAGTGGAGCCATAGATGCCCAATGTACACACACAAGCATGTCGGGTGTCACTTCTAATAGTTTTGCACAGATGACAGCAAGTGACCCTTGAAAGTTCAGGTTCCTCTTGCGTTGGCAGGACCCTGCCAGAGCTATAAGAGTCATAAAGACTCATGACCTCTGACCCCATTGGAGTAATCAATGTATGTAAACATATTAAGACAAATGCAACTTTGTGCTCTATAGGCAGTTGCACATTAGAAAGCAGATTACTAGACATTTTCAAGCTCATTTGGGAATTACACATTACATGTTGACATGTTGTGTTCTATTTATTTAAAATGTTTTCAACCAGGCAAATAATATGACATTATTTGCAAGGACAACTTGATATTTTAATGTTTTTTTATCCGCTTGATTTAATGTTTTAATTTACATAAAATAATAATAAATAAAATAAAACATATATAATAATAATCATTATTATTATAGCACTTTTCATACAGAATTGCAGCTCAATGTGCTTTACAGAGAGGGAATACATGCACAGTTGTGCTTCCCATAAACAAATACAGAAATACAGAGAAATAACATTGTAGTACTTGCAAGATTTATATATGCAAAGGAGGCTGTGGAGTAAGCTGTTGCTGCATAGACTCACAAGGCATGTGCCCATTGGAATGACATCGTGTTTAGAATTCACCGGGGATTATAACAGCTCTCCTATGGAATGCATAACATGAGTGGGTATATGGTAGGGGGAATGGGAATAGGGGCCTAAGAAACATGCATTGTGCTGACAGTGAAATTTCCTTTCACTTGTCTATCTGAAAAATGTGAGACTGCTGAAAGCCTGCTTCTGTTATTGAATCCTTCTTCTGCATCCATGCCTGCTGAAATTCTTTAAAAGTTTTTATAAAGAAACTAATCTAAAATATATCCTTATATATATATCCTTTATTCAATAGAGTACATCTGATACCATAGCTTCCTGGGGTTTAGACATGGGACCGGTTTTTATTTTAATTGTATTCCTATCGAGTTAAAGAAGGCATTTGATTACATTTATACGCTTCCATTTATCTCAAAATTTAACCATTTAGCCATTTTCCCATTTTCTCAAAATTTTTTGATTAACCCTTCTGTAACTTTATAGCAAATTGGTATGGTATATTATCACAATAAAACCAAACAAATCAATCTGACTCATCAATGTGCTGGAATATGGATTGGCATGATATGCAAGATCTATTTTATGAGCAAAAGCCTCATTTGCTAATGTATTGTATATAAAAATGTATTCAAAAACATCTTATTTTTATGTATATTTTGAACATGTAAAGTTTCAGTTATACGAGTAACACCTATTGGTGTCTCACCTTAAATTATATACACTTTATAAATGCTGCAGATGATAAGACAGCTAACTAGTTGAAGGTCTACTGTATGTTCTACTGCAAGACTGCTGCCCACTAAGTCAAAACAAAAGTTAGTTACTGCCCCCTCCTGGTATAAGATTCCATTACAGTCATCATAGCAAGCAAATGGCTTTACACAGCCTTAAAATGTATATTTTTATAGACCGGGTACATTACCCTAGCATGGCTCCGCCCGACTCAGCTCAATTTATTTCACCGAGATTGCAGTCTGGAAACCTTGATCACATTAGCGTTTGCACAGCCACACTGCTGGCGGCCCAATCAGCGTGGGTGAGTGAGATGACATTGAAGTCAAGTATGTTTGTAAATGGTGGTAGAGCTAGATGAGGCGATCAAAACAATTGTAGCAACGTCAATTGTTCAGCGCTGTCAAATTGTTTCTAAATTAATAAGAGGTCTACGCAAAGTAGGAGGAAACGACTGGGAACACTTCCCAATGGAGCGTGGTCAGAACTATTATTTACCACCAGGCTAACATTATCCCTTATCATCACCACAAATTCCATTAATGAAAAGAAAAAACAATGTATCAAGTCAGGTTTCTTTTACATGATTTGTTTTCACAAACCATTTAATATTTTTTCCGTTTATACAAATATTATACAGTCAATTATTGTAGGATAGTACATTATCAAGCTTTTAGTTGGGAGGGGAAAAGTGCTTTTATAAATCAGCAATGGGCTTATGAGGCCAGTATGGGTGTTTCTCCTTGTCCAGCTTTGTTTCAGGGAAAGTGTCATTCAGGTCTTCAATGGTCATCTGGTCAAAGGGAATCATGTTGCTGAATTTGTCAAGCTGCAGGTAGGGAAAAAAACAAATAGATCAATGACAAAACTGGTAGATTGTATTTGATTTTAAATCTAATGTGGCTTTTGAACTATAATAAGGAAATGTATGGAGTAAACTGTAAAACATTAATTAAACTCCTGAAACTTCCAAATCTCCATGATGCAATTAGCTTGAATAGTAGTAGTAGTCTAGTTAAATGTCTTGTTTGTAGCCAGGTCATTGTGTAAATTGTACATTTGTGTGCATTAAAGTGTTAAAGTAGTTAAAGTGTAACTACACCCTACTCTGAACTATTACTTTCTTTACAGGTCAAAAGACACATTTTAGGGTGCAGGTACACTTTAAACATTGTAAATGTGAACACCCCCTCCCATCAGACATCACATAACTGTTTTCTTGAATTAATCAGTCCTTACCTGTTTCTGATATTCCGAAATACGGGCTTTGGATGCCTCAATGTAAGCAGCTGCGGCCTTATTCTAAAAAAGCAACAATAAAAAAATAAATAAAGATTAGCTCAGAATTAAGTATTTTCAAAAGGTACCATTTTTTTTTTCATTGTGAAAATACATATCCATTGCCACCTCAATAACCCTGTTCTTTACCAAAAAAAAAAAAAAAAAACATGACTTCTTTTTTTATCAACAAGTGATATGCTTCTTTACAGTGCATATTGCCAAAGACTGCTTTCACACATAATATCATATGCCATATATTGTTGATAGCATGTTAACTAAAGAAACGGGACATCTCTGTGGATTGTTTTAATTTGAGTAATATAGCTTCCAAGGTAAGATATGTTTGCTTCTGCTACACTAAGACAATACTGGTAGGTAAGAAGTTTAGTAACTTATGCTGTGCCAAAAAATAATAATAATTTAGAATTGAAATACTAATGCATAAATAAAATGGGTGGAAAGTAAATGATATAATTATCTATGGAGGACAGTAAAGGTCATGGAAGTGTCTTTATGAAAATAACCATTAGACCTCTAAAATCAAAGCAATTGTTAGTTTGTTTATTGTTGTCTCTGATGAAATGGGTCGATGAGTTCTACAGTTGCACTTACTGCTTCTGCTTCCTGAGTATTAATGACAGATGTCTGGGTGTCTACAGGCTCAGGAACCTTCAGAGCGTTGAACTGAGATGACACAAAACAATGTTGACCATTAACAACACCACCACCACCAGCCATAACTTCACAGTGTTTTCTTCAAACTGAAGCAGGGATGAAATAATCAGTATGGTTGTTCCATATAACTGAATTTCTAATGTTCCCCCTTGAGTTTTACTGTATCTGAAACCATACTTCTAGTTTCAATGAGTCCTTCCTAGTAATGTTTTTCACAAGATTCTCTAAAATAAACATAAAACAAAAAAACACATAGATTAGGTTCAGAAAATACAGCAACCAAAAGTATTTATATTCTATGTATGTGCAATTAATCACATTTTTATCAATTTTTACAAAAACAATTTAATCAAGAAAAAATTATTTTGCACATTACAATTTGTTAGTCTGTCTTGTGTTCTGAATGACAGGCACAAAAAGTAGGGACATTTCAGTTGACGGTGTTTTTTTCACTGCTGATTTCCTTCAGTTTTTTTGGTGCAGTAAATGCAAAGGCAATGAGTAATCATATCAAATAATCGTGATTTCAATATTGAAAAAAATATATAATTATTTTTTCCATAATCGACCAGCCTATAGAATGCTACAGTCAAAGTATACTTATTTTCAGTGTCATTCTAATGGCATTCTTTTTACAATATATTGATACAAAATTGGCATTAAAACCATATTTCTTCAGTATTTATACCAGATTGGAAATCAATCAGAGAATAAGAATGTCCCACAAGCTACAAAAGTTTGTAGGACATTAAATAGTTCTATGGACATTAGCCACCGTAACCAATGGGGGAGTCGGAAAGGTCTATAGTTTCTAAATTAACCAGAGGTCTACTACGCCAAGTAGGAGGAAACGACTGGAAAACTTCCCAAAAAGAGCGTGGTCAAGCCTATTCACAAAGTGAATATGGTCTGGTCAAACCAGGCTAAATAAAATGGTAACATTCAAATAAATTCTCAATCACAAAGAATAACCTTCTTTTCAAACTCATCCACCATGCCAGCTTGAGCTACTGCAGACTTGTAGAAGCTCCAGTCAATTGCAGCTGGCTTCTCTGGCAAGGAAGTTAGCCTGTAGAGATGAATAGCATAGGAGGCAAGTTTGTGTTTCATGATAAATAGATTACATCCATCTAACCTGCATCCAAAACTGTATTTTATAAATTGTCATCAAAGCACTGACTTGGCAGCGATGGCATCACTGCGGGTCTTCAGGTTATTAAACACGGTCCTCTGATTTGGTGGCACCCTCTCTGCAAAAGCCAACCAGTCAATGGCTTTCAGGGCAACACGTCGTCCAGCCATGTTCCAGTCTCGCCTGTTAAAGGTTATTTAAAGTATGACAATGTGATTTGATTTATTAGAACTTGTCAGTTAAAAGCTCCCATAAATTAAGACAACGTTGGTAAGATCAATCCTAGTAGGATAGCTGTGCAGTGGGAAAAATAGGCTAGTTTAGCAATTAACTGACATGCTAACATATCCCTACAGTACCGGTATTTACATAAGTTAGCTCAGTGTTAGCAGACATAGAGGTCAGGACAAAACTGCTGACAGATATACAAATTAAATTAACTCCTTTGCATATCCAAGTTAAATAAAAAATATATTTTTTTTCCCATACTCGATAATACATTAAGCTAAACTGATAATACAACGCTGTTGTAAACACTGGTAATGACATACCGTGCGCGGTATGTACCAGAGCTGTAAGCTTGTAGCCTCGTACTGTGGAAAGTCGACTGCAGGAAACGGAAATTCACTGTCTGCACTAACAGTAAAGAAAATGCTGCCCCCTGTTGTTAAAAATGTTTGAATGTTATGTTCAATCTTCTTATAGTTTCTGATAATGTTGTGGGCGTAATCATTTTACTTAGATATATTTTGGAAATACGTAATATTACATTTTCACAAGCATGTCAGGTGGCTAACTTGTTTCAGGTCTCTAAGCCCTACCCTACCATTACATTTCAATTAGCCTAACCAACACAGAGGCTGCCGATGTTTTTTTATTCTTTTTTTCTTGTTAATTTCTTTTTTTTGTTGTTTTTTGTTGTCAGAATGAATGTCTGTGTAGGATATATTCAACTGAAAAGGAATGGCATCAGCTCAGCAGGCCACGTCGCACATGCGCCCGGTACCCAGGGTACTCCACTGCGTAGCCACTTACACAATGTACTTACTCCCCGTATAGTGGTGCGGTTAACCATATCAGTTGTGCATTTTGTGATAAAAACATATAATTTGGTACACTTGTAGAGAAAGGCATTCCAAAAAAATTTGGATATTGAGCCCTCGCAGATTTTTTATATATCTACCATGGCATTTTCCAAATGGTCACCAGTGGCAACTGTTTTCAGATACATTTTCTTATCAACGATGCAAATAATATGATATTGACGACATAATTAACTTAATTAATTAATACAATACATTAGTATTTATTGTATTTAATGCATTTACTATGTTTTTAATAATTGTATTTTAATTTTGGTGTACTGTAGTAACTACAGTATATTCATGTTTTCAAATGTAAAGGCAATGTGACTGGAGCACAAGTATTTCATTGTATTTTAATACAAATGACAATAAATCTGAAATCTGTTAAATCTGTTAGATTAATTTATTTACCATACATGGTTTTTGGAAATGGTCATTTGGATAATACATACAAATCATAAAAATTTCGAAATGGCCACCATTTTTCAAGATGGCCACCATGAAGTAGGGAAATTGTAATAATGTTACACAGACTAGTCCAGAGGTCTTTAACGTTTTTCAGGCCAAGGACCATGGCAGAAGAAACATGGCACAGGGAGAAACATGGCACAGGGACCCCCTATCACATATCGTAAATATTCTGTTGCCGGGCCAACAATTATGTGTAAAGCGGCCCATGTATAAAAGTAGGCCACAAATTAAGCCATTAAAATATTTGACAGATTAATATAGCACATGTTGTGTTTATGTTGATGTATACTTTCTGACAATATCATTTTTGGAAGAATATAATTTTGGGGTCAAATAATTTGGAGGAGTCCTGCAGTACCACCACCCCATCCTGTTGAAGACCTCTGGACTAGTCTGAAATTGTATGACCTTGAACAAATCATACATTTTGTATTATGCAGAATTAGATTCTGGAGCTTTATAAATGATCAGAAGCTTCCTTCTATCTCACAACTCAACCTGGCCACCATGTTGAGCTATCTTTGAAGCTGACCTGAATAGAGGTATGGATGGAGGGAAGAGCCCGACAGGCTGCTCATCTAAACAGGCTCACAAGCCACTTAGTTTCGGTACTATTGTGTTTGCTATTTGAACTGTATATTTTCAAGTCTGTAAGTAGATGTAACATTCTGTCTATAAGTTAGCACTGTTGTTGTTTTGGTTGTGGCCAACAGGAGACATTATCAGTGTGTTGTTGCTTGTGTCTAATGTGCCCATCTGTAAGGTCACCTGCAGCCTAAAGCCTATTTTACGCCATTTCAATTCAGCTAGCTTTGAAGCTTACTGAAAGACGTAGGTAGGTAGGGAGAGATGAGCCAGACAAGCTATTCTGTATTGTGATATTTAGCCAGTTAGCTACAGTAGCTAGCTGAACAGCACCAGCTGTAAGGCATGTGTGCATGAAGACAGTGGGTGCAAAAAGACAAAGGAAGTCTTCCTATGCAATGACAAATCCTGCTTGGCTAAGTATCTTACTATTTATAGCTTTTTATCTTTTGTATCATGTGTTAATTCTTCATTCATGTACTAACATGTGCTTGTAGAGCATACAGATACAGAACCAAGCTGCAAATAACACAAAAGTGAGCACTTGCAACAGGCAGTGAAACTCTTGACCCACAAATGTAATACAAACACATAAGGTCCCAATCATTGAGTAGAACTTCTGGCATTCATGATGCTGCAAAATTGCATTTAGACCAACAAGTGCTACCTTACGTCAAGACAATATTTGATGCCAGGGACATCGTGAACTTTGAATCAAAGTATAACATCGGATGATGATACTTTGATTGATCTGTAATCGTGCCAGAATGGCCACCCTAGAAGAAGAACCTAAAATGTATTTATTATGAATGGCCAGGGAAGAGCAGCATTAGCCCCTGACATAGTGTTTGCATAGCTGATCCTTTCGATTGAAAAGACCAGGCAGGATGAGATGGCACCAGTCTTTAAGCTATTTGAACTTGCCCAGCTCTGCAATCATGCATGGAACAGCTAGAAATAGAGGTTGATAACAGAGTTCAGCCAGCACAGCTGAAGGAGAGGCTTCTTGCCATGTTCCCTGACATCATACAACAAGGGAACAGATGTCCTGATAGCCTTTGAAAAAGGCGTTGACACTGCTCTTGCCATTGCCTGTGAGCAGGACAGCAACAAAGACGATGTGCATATTTCACAGATTGTCCACCATCACATATTTGGTGGAGAAACCATTTAATGGTTTCTCCACCAAGGAGACCGCCACAGCCACAGCTGTTACTTAACCTCACAAACATGGTCCTAGAAGGATCCACCATCAAGGACGAATATACAATTAAATCTGCCAAATTTCATAGAAAGTCTTACCTGTCTTGCAGAAATTGGTTGATGCCAGTGGGTAACCACATGCACAATAGAGCCATTTGAATTATTTTAAAGGAGAGAACCAATCCCAGACCAAACTGACACGGAAATCACACTTCTCAAGTTTAATAACAATTTAGCAATTTAGCAATAGCAATTTTCTACCAGGAGCTTTAGGACCTGATGTACAGTACATGCTGGACATGTTCCTCCGCAGTTTGAAAGAAAAATACAATATCTCCTTACAAACAGTAAAAGGTTCAACATCTCTTAAACTACATCAATGATTAGTGCCTAAAAGACGCTGGGGCTTAGTCAAACCAAAAAACAATACCAGGTACTTATAGTGTCCTGTGGGTGTATTTCATTCAGTTTTCCACTTGTTCCCCTCCTGTGCCTGTACTAAGTAGGCATTGATGCTCATGCATTCTACTGTCCACTCGGATCACAAGTTTAATGAATTAATCCACATTGTCTTGATCCTCCACGAGGCCATTTCATAATTTAATATATCCTCCTATTATCTGGCCAGACTATGCTGGAATTATGTCAACAAGGCTGCAGTGCTCCAGAATCTCAACTGCTAGAGTGAGGTATTACCTCTAGCAGTTAACAAACAAAACCAGGCTGAATTCCCTTTGTACTTGTCTTTAGCTGGAAGGCTGGTTTAGGGTCCTTGAGATTCAGAGGTAGAACTAATGTTGTGAGGTAAGCCACGGCTAGCTGTCTCTGGCTGCTTTGGTCTCTGTGTAGCCGTTGAATGGAGGCGGCCACTTGATCTTCAAGTCACGAGGACGCTTGATGTTTGGTAAAAAGTTGTATTCTCTCCTCTGCTGCTCTTTGAATGTGAGTAGATGAGCTAACCTCATCTGTCCTTTCTCTGATGGATCCATTATTTAGTCTGAATCTTGCTGTTACCAGGGTGTGGATACGTGAACTCAAGCCAGAGAAGAGACTGGGACAAAAAGTAAATTCAAAAGTATTTACTTCTCAAAATTAGGTGTGGGGACAAACCAACAAACAACTTTAATGCAGAGGCTGTGCATTCCCAGTCGAGAGCAATCCATGGATGTGACAACCTGGCAGCTTTCTATCAACTTGGTATGTCATATATCAGTGCTTCAGAGTGAACCCTCAGGTTCAGGAATTGATGGGAAATGACTACCGGAAAAATGAAGCTGGAGGTTCCCATTCTCATACTTATTTCCCATCCATTCCCAGAAGGACTCTGATACTCTGATTTATCAGTATGTTACTAGCTGCTAGTGCTTGGTACATAAGAATTGATATGATACCTGGAATTCGGTTCCTACCTATATGCCTGTATACCAGGCATATAGGTAGCCACATTTACACTGAATTTGTTCATATTAATCTTTAGAAAATAAAGAATAATATTGGTGTAATATAGACATTTTCTAGAAATACTACATGTTTTCTATGATTATAACAAATTAAAGAATTAATCATTGCCTTGACTGTGTTGAAATCTGAACAAGCTGCAGGGTGGACACTTGTAGTGTTATTCTCTACTCTCACCCAGGTATTCTCAGGGATACCGAAATGTGGCGCTAATTGAGTGCTTGTGAATCAGTATTCATAGTACTGACATAACTTGAGTTAGTACCCAACCCTAATATCTACAAAATGTAATTGGCAAAGGCGCTTGATTGCTCCATAGCCATATTCAAAAAATATTGTCTGAAAGGGTTAAATAATCTGCAACAAACATTTGTTTTTCCCACCATGCATATTGTTTAGGTACAGTATTTAGATCAACATAAAAGTCTAAACTAAGTCTACAAAAAAATATATTAAAAATAGCACATTTCATTGTAATGTAAATTAATTAAATAGGCAATAGGCCAAAGGGAAAAAACAAACTTAACTTAATTTATTACAGAATGTTCAGAAGTGGAGATACACACTTCTTTATGTGATGCTGTAATGAAGGCCCCAAATGTCCCCTGAATTTACCTTGATCCACTAAGTAGCCTTTATCATTTTATACTAATACTTACATTATTTAGATGTCCCTAGGGATCTCATAAAACCTTAAATGACTGCAGTAATCATTCAATCTACAGACTGAATGTACTACGGTTGCTGTGAAGTAGTGCTAAACAGACTTTTTGCGATAGACCCTAGGTTTGGGCAGCTATGATAACTTTTTTAATATTGAGTTGTGAGATAGAAGGAAGCTTCTGATCATTTATAAAGCTCTAAAATCGAATTCGGCATAAAACAAATGTATGATTTGACACCAAGATCATACATATCAGACTAGTCTAAGCAAAATTATTACAATTTACCTACGTCATGGTGGCCATCTTGAAAAATGGCAGCCATTTTGAATTGTTAATGAGTTATGTATTATCCAAATGTCCGTTTTACGTACCATTTCCAAAAACTGTGTGTGGTAAAAAAATAAACTAATTCTGCCCTCAATATCATATTTTCTCCATCGCTGATAAGAAATGTAATCTAAAACTGGCTGCCATTTTGAAAAACGGTTGCCATGGGCAATAAATAAAAAATTTGCGATGGCTCAATATCCAAAATTTGTTGGAATGCCCTCTACCAAAATGTTTAGCTTTTATAAAAAAAATGCACAATTGTTATGAAATTCTTAGCTAAGCCGCACCACTAGTGGTAAAAAGTTCGACAGAACATTCCATATATAAATATATATGGAATAGGGATATGTTTCCCATTCCCACTATACATTATATACCTACTTAAACAAGAAAACTGTGAAGGAAGGGATAGGTAAAATGTAAGCTATAATGGATGTAAAATATAATTACATGAGACAATGGAATTGTAGTACTAATAGGCATAATAGGTAAAGCCATTAATCACAAATATGTTTGGTCCATAGCCTACTGACTGCAGTCAATAACAGTAGCCTACCTATAGTGCAGGAACTGCAGGTGCAAGTCTGCGCGGTTCCCATGGCAATAAATACGCATGGGCATGGATGGGATTGTTAACGCAGAGTGTAAAATTGTTTGCAGTCAGTTTGCAGTTTGCAGTGTAGCCAGACGGACCCTTACTATTTCGCCCAGTCTGGAATATTCCAGTTTTACAGTAGAGTTAGTTGAGAACAAGGGGTGTTTTTAATCCGCCCCAATTTTCGTAATTTGATGTGACAGCGTTGTAAAATTGGGTGACTAAAATAAGATGCAGTGTAGGACTGCGGTCAAGCTAGCCGCCGATTTTATTTGCCTGGTCAAGTGAGCCGCTGAATTTTTTAGAGTGCGCCTATATTGTAAACATTACCGTA